>VUQR01036383.1:23770-48144 GCA_015108515.1 Hemichromis elongatus
TCAAATAAAAACCAGCTCTTTGAAAAGCTCTCGTCTCAGAGCTGGTCCCCTGAACAATGGATATCTTCATTCCTTTCAACTTTTCCGTAAAAGCTTGTTGTCTGCCAGCGAAAAGAAAATCATCACAAGAAGAAAACGATCCAGTTTTGGAGCACACACGCAGATGCAACATGCTGCTGTGCTGAACCATAGGACCCTACTAATCACTGAGGGGGGGCAATATAAAAAAGATGAAAACAGACCTTGTGCCACAGATCAGGTTGTAATGAAGCTATCTGCCAACAGACGAATAACCGCTTTAAATCGACAGATATAAACTGCTTTGCCACTGCAGTGCTATTAAGGAAGCTTTTCTGCTTTTTTGGTGGCCATCACTTTTTCTCCTTGCATCTCCACAACTGTCTGGCTATTTCCCGCAGTCTTTAGTCAGGCTTTCAGAGTTTACACGTCATGACTAACACGTTCTGAGTGGGATAAAAAAAAAAAGCTGCTTTTCCACTTGTAACATCTGTCTTCTTCTTCCATCTCTCCATAATCACTCCCTTTTCTTTGTCCTTTGGGAAGGATTTAAGCTCGTTCTTTACAAATGCTACGCCTATCAGGAGTTTTCATTCTCACGCGGCACATGTGCAACTTCAAATAATAATTTATGCTGGCTCGGGGCTTTTGGGAAATGAAAACCACAGTTTACTTGACTCCGTGTATAACTGGCAGTCAACAGCGATCGGTAAGTTGAAATCGTACTGAATGCTTCAGCAATATGATTCTGAAATATTTGGGTGGAATTACACAATCAGAAATCAGACACACAAATAAACTGTCCGACGGTAAATGTAGCGTGCTGTAGGAAATAAACATAAACAAAGCCCTGGGTATTTATGGGACAACGGAAGAGTTTCACAGAAGAGCAACTGTTGCTGTGGTGAATGCTGCAAAAGGTTTATGGGGAGAAATTTTCAGAAGAAAGCTGTTGGGAGCTTTGTGTGTGTGTCAGACTTGAGTATTTATCTAAGGGAGGTGTAGTTTTTTTAACTGTGTTTAACGAGCGGCAGCTAATGTAACTCCAGTCTAGTAACTCAGGTAGTAGAGTGTCTAAGAAGTGGCAAAATAATACAGGCTGTGGACCTGCTATGGTCAATGAGGCTCAACTAAAAGTCCAGCTGCTCACTCCTTTCCGTTGTCATATTTTATACTTATCATTTAAAGATAAGTAGGCAAGAGCGAACAGCTCTGATAGGTGTTTCCAGCTATTTTTCAACGAGGATGCTTCCCATCATTCAACACTTCACAGGCGTGCCACTAGATAGCATCACAACAGATGACTGTAAGTGCTCTCCATCATCTACACACACACAAACAGGCAGTTTCACCTGATTTTACAAATCCTTGAAGAGGGCTGTCTGCTCCTAAATTTAATTGCTGGCCCAAATGGAGTACCTTATTATTTACAAACTTCCCACCTCATTAGAAAAGTAGTTTACCTTCATTTAAACAGGAAGTTTAACTCCAAATCACATTTTTCCTGTTCCTAAACTGGGAACATTAATCTAATGTGTTTTTTTTTTCCCAGTGGCAAGAGAAACCAGATTTCCTACAAACTGGTTGTTCAACATTTGACATTGGCCCAGATGACACTAAAGTGCGCATGTAACAGACCGCAAAGCTATGCATACAATCAGTGCACATGTATCTACAACTATGCCCATTTATGCTAGAGCTAAATCGTATTTGTTTTTGATCAACAGCAGCTTGTTTCAAGCTTCTGGATCCTCGTGCTGCAATGGAAACCTCAGATTTGCAAAAATTTGCCTACAAGCACAATGAGAATGTACCAGAGTGTACAGTCATGCTCAAAGGTTTGAGATCCAACAAATTGAATATAACCCTCGTAAATACTAAATGCAATTTTTAAAATGATCATTTCATCTATTAACTGGAAAAAAAAAACAATTATGCAAACCTTCCTGGGCCTGTGCGAAAAAAATAATTCCCTCCTAAACCCAATAACTAATTGTGCTACCATTGGCAGCAAGGACTGCAATCAAGCGTTTGTGAATACTGGCAATGAGTTTTTCACATCACTGTGGAGATTTTTGGCCCACGCTTCTTTGCAGAATTGTTTTAATTCAGCCACACTGGAGAGTTTGAGAATGAACGGCCTGCTTAAGGTCATGCCAAAGCATCTCAACCAAACTCTGACTAGGCCCCTCCAAAAACGTAATTTTGTTTGAAGTTTTTTTTAGTCAAATTTAAGATAAGCTTTGTGTTTTCTCTCTCTTTCCTACTGTTCTACTGTGGACTTTGACTATAACACAGGCGGGTAAGGCTTGCAGTTCTTCAAATGTTATTCTGGGTTCTGTCTGTGACCTCCTGGATGAGTCGACGGGCTCTCGGGAGTAAATCTAACGCTCTTGGGACAGGTAGCTTTGGATAGCTTTTTCCGCTTAATAAATAAAATCATCATTTAAAAACTGCACTTAAATAGAGTGTATTTGCTCGAGTTATCTTAATGTGACAAATATACCAAAAAAAAACAACTAATAACAGTAAGAAATCAGGAAGGGGAAAAATAATTTTCACATCCCTGTATCTGTGGATGTGTTCTACTACAGTAACACTTTCTCTCCTGAGACTCTAAATGTAGGGTGACCATATTTTGATTTCCAAAAAAGAGGACACTTGACTCATCACGAAGAACTTTAATAAAACTGTTTGCATTAAGAAAAATTTAACATTTTTCCACAATTTAAATGATGCCTTCTCTGCGTGGTAATTGACTCATGAAATAAAAATTTCAGTTAGGCTTTTAAAAGTCATCAAGTGCAAAAAAACTAACTCAGTACAAAATAACCACTCGCAAAGCAGGCAGCAGTTAAGGTATGACGTAACGTATATGGGTCCCCTGTAGGCTCGTAAAACCCGGACATTTTTATCAATCTCAAAAATCCCCCCGGATGCCCCGGACGGAACGTAAAAAAGAGGACATGTCCGGGGAAAAGAGGACGGTTGGTCACCCTACTAAATGTGTAGGCCTAACGTGATTTTAAAACTGCTTTGGTTCAAAGAGAGTGTTTGCATTCGACTGTTTCCTAGGAAAATAAACCCACAAAAACCCCCCCAAAAAAACAGTAGTGACACAACTTCGTCTTTGGTGTTTCCATTTCCACCCCGAATCACTTGAGCACCTGTCAGAAGTGATTATTATTTAAAAAGAGAGCTCACTCAGTCAATACTTCAAACAAAAACCATATATCTGAAAAGCATTCGGTACCCAGGGATTCCTGGCTTAATTTAAGCCTTTTATCGATTACTCTATGGAACTGCATTTAGTTAGTTAGCAACAACAGATCTGCACGCTGGCTGAAATTACATTGTATTTTGGCATTATAAAAATATCGAGCTGCCTCAAGTGGTTTCAAAGCCACAGGTCTTTAAGCTAGATGATTGTATTGCAGCTATATAAAGCAGCAGGAACTCCAACATGGTTATCATTATTATGAGGGAAGCAGTGTGTGTGCAGATGGAGATTTCGTTAAATCTTATGTTACAGATGCTGGTCTGTTTACGTGTGCGTGCAGTGTTGTGTCTTCACCAGACAGTGCGGGCTCGTGTGCTGCGGAGCAGAGGTCAGCGTCTTTCATCTGTATATGAAGACAAAATACAACTGCAATCCAACATCGCCATCTTCGCCCTCGCCGAAAGCGCGATTTGCCTCTTCTTCATTTTTTTCTAGCGTTTCCCGCATTAAAAACAACAAAGCGCTCAGGGCGAGTGAAGCAAAGCTTACCCTCGATGAGAGACAGACGCATTGATAAAGCCGAAGTTTGAAACAGGCACAGACAGGCAGAGGCTGAACGCCTACAGCTGCAGATAACAGAGACTGCAACTTTCAGTCAGCCGCGATCCCTGCTGAGCTGATTCATTTAGGTTCGCTGAGGGAATAACTCAATCCAAAAGGCTACCTGCAAATCTCAAGGCCCGATGCACCTTTGGGTAAAAACCTAGCTCCATAGCAACTGTGTCGATGCGCGGATGAATGAATCTGGCATTACTGTTTACAGCATGTGTTTGTGATTTGCTCCCACACAGTCCCTCTTCCTCTTTTCCCTTGTTCTGTCACTAATGTAAGAGACACAGGTTTAACCATTTCGATAGGTGCGGGTCACAGACTTCATTTTAAGTACAACTCTTTGATAAATCCAATTACAATCTGTCTGGAGATTTTCTCCAACAGATAATAACTTCCTTAATAAAGTCTGCGTTTGCTGCTTTTTCCTGCAGTGCGGTTCCACCCTACTCTATCTGCCATTTAGCTCTCCTCGCACCCCACTGATTAGCAGGAAAACCAGACTCAGTAAGAAGCGGGCTCCTTGAGAGCTGGCAGGAAAAAAACCTTCTTAGGTCTGTCCAACAGTGAAGGCTTTAATGGGGTATCCTGGTGAGGCAGCAGGCTCGTGTTTGCAACATTATCCTCCTGTGTACAACAATGCGCTTGCAGATATGAGGGTTTGTACCACATCCAGCTGCTAGGAGACTTGTGAGGTTCACCGCCATTGTACATACTGTAGTGAGTGAGTATGGAAAAAGAAAAAAGAGAACCCTCTATGCTACAAACTAGGAGAAGAGAGATTTCACAGTTATTATCACAGTAAAAGCTGATTTTATTTTTTTTATTATTTCTAACTGTAGGAGGCCGATAACACAAATTACTACACTTTTCCAGAAATGACAGGCTAATGCCTTTAAAGTGCAAATGAGGTTGTATAATGTTTATAGGAGGGTAACACACAGCAGCTTCCTGTCAGCTCCTCAGTGCTGACATGTTTCTGACATGTAGATTACACACTGCAAACCAAAGACCTCAGACACATAGAAGTGGAGTTTGTGCACACCTGAATCACATGCACGCCTCTTTTTCCCTCTACTCTGTGCCTAGACATAATAATCAGCTGCGATGACGCCGAGTATTTCCCTCTCTCCCTTCAAACAACTCAGCTCAATACGAACAGAACTGCTTAGGGCTGAATTATTAAAAGAAAAATCATTGTTCCCACGGATGGACCTCAACATCTTGGATAAAAATTTTAAAAAAAACAACAGGGACATTTTGTCCAAAGGTTTTTCTCTTGGAACATTGTGAAATTTCAGGGTTTTTTTTTTGTTTGTTTTTTTTTGCTCTATCAAATAATGCGTGCAAGCAATTTGTCAGAGACGACCGCATTAGTTTTTTCTTCCAACACCGTGATATTAGCTTACAGGCACTGACACTGTGCTCAGAAAGTCTTTAAACTGGCATACACGAGCCGACAAGAGACACATTCTTCCAAATATGGGACTTTTCGGCTGATAATAGAGGAAATGTTATTTGCTGAAAGCTTTGATCTACACCACAGTATCATGACAGAGCTAAAGAAGCCAGCTGAACTAATTCTTCTGGCAGAGACGCCGTCTTTCAGATTATTCAAGAGTGGGCATTTGAATTAGTTGCCATGATAGTCCGAGCCCTGCTCTTCATGCTGGCAGGATGCTGAATTCACCTCAATGTGCTTGTGAGCACCAATAACACAATAACGTGTAGGTTGTTAGATGCAAGCAGTATGTGTTACAAATAAGAGGGGGTGGTGAGATGCATATAAATATCCTGTGTTTTTGTGAGCGGGAAAGGTTCCTCTGAAGTCTTACGTTGCACCTCTCAACACTGCACCGACATCTGCCGGTCGCCCTTATCTCAATTTAATTAAAAACGTGACCCAAAGAAACACCAGCAGGTACCGAGGAAGCCACTGTGACATTTTATAAAGCGATTGCAGGTTAATTGGCAACAATTTGCAATCAGCACTTTGGACTCTCAGAACATAATTATTAGGCATTTTATGCGATTTTAAATACACCTCACATGCAAATAACTGATATGATGATGACCTGAAAGGTAACAAGAGCAGTTACAAATTTTAAAATCACAGGTAATAAAACATTCACGGACTTCTTATCAATCTGCTGACACCTCCATTAGTCTCATCTTATATCACAAAGAGGGGACATACAGGTGTAGCCACTCCCTGCGTGAGTCTACTCAAGCACAAACCAGAACAAGTGTTTTATGGCCATGGCAGAGAAATGAGGGGAGAGCTTGATTGCTGCAGCCTTCAGGGGCACTACTTTGTAGTTATATACACAGCTTAACTCGGGGTCTGTTTTCTATTGGTGTAAACAGCCTTTCAGCAAATATAGGACCAATAATAGCATTAGGTAAATGCATTAAAATCATATGATAATTAGCAATGTGTCCATCTAGGTTTTGCTATTTAACCACGAGAAGCTGCTGGCTCCGGGTTAAAGCATGCTGGTCTGATTAAAACTACAATACTGATTTCTTCAGTATTGTAGTTAGAATATAATATAATAACAATATGATAATAATAATATAATAATGATTAGTTAATATAATAACTTCAAGTTAGAAGTGTCACGATAGCCGTGTACTATATGATAGTTGAAACTGAAATATCAGTGCCATTGATGTACATATAATGTAATTAACTTTTTGTATACATTTGTAAAGCCCAGTTCAATTCTTCTATTTTATTTTATTTAAACAGCACTCTCAACAAAAGTCACCTCAAGGCTCTTTATATCGCAAAGAACGCTAACTGAGGATTTATGGCTCTGTGGTAAATTTACAGCATAGGTAAACTGTAACTGCAAAACCCTCTGAAACTCTATGCCCTAATCTGACGTGCACCTCAACAGAACCTGTTTATTCTTCCTGTGCATTTCCGGATACTTCTTCACGACAGTTTTTTAATTTATTAGTAGAAAACAGCAATCGCTGCCTCAACATAAGAAAAGATATTCACAGTATCAATATAAGGACTCACATATATTCCTCACAAATTCCTTGAGGGAGATTCACAAAAATCTGAAAAATGTGAGGGAACATACAAAGAAGGGGAAAAACTTATGGGACAAATATGTTTCCCTATGGAAAAAAAAAACACACACACACACACAACAAAGGAGTACCCAGGAGGGAAGAGAGTCCAATTTTTCTATTTAATTCTACTATTGCTGGCACTGCATATAAAACATGACCGCACGGTAATTAAAACATAGAAATGACACCAAAGGACAATGCTGTAATGGCGTGGATCAAATAAGTTACATCGCAGGCGACAGAGTTTCACAGGAGAAGGCTAAGTAAGTTGTAATCCTAAAAAAATTAAATAGAAAACCCCAACCACCAGACGATCACCACCCCTGTCAGCAACACTTGGGGACAGTGGGGAGGAAGAACTCCCTTTAAACAGGAAGAAACCTCCAGTAGAGCCAGGGAGGGGCAGCCATCCGCTGAGACCGGTTGGCGGTGAGGGGAGGAAAACAAGAAAAAAGACACACTGTAGAAATGCAAAGTGGTGTATAAACACACAGAGTTAAAAAGGGTGAGTGAAGAAGAAAAAGACAGTGCATTGTGGGAAGCCTCCAGCAGCCTAGGCCTATTGCAGTGTAACTAAGGGAAGATTTAGGGTCACCTGATCTAACCTTAATTATATATTTTATCAAAAAGGAAAGTTTAAAGTCTGTTGCTAAAAAAATAGAGAGTTAATAAAGTTAAGGTTTAACTTAGATAAATTCTCTACTTGAGTCAAACACTGACATCAGGAGAGCCCTTGTTGAAACAAGTTGATTGCATCTACAGACAAAGGATTTTTCCATCTTTTCCTTCATTAATAGACTGAAACTGGTGCCCAAAAATCGCTAAAAAACCTAGCCGTGGACTTGGGGAATTATCGCACCCCGTCCAGTAACTGTAAAATCTATGAATGTGTTATTGAATTGGTTACAAAAAGCACATGTCCATGAAATTTAGTCCATTTGTTGAGAGTCTTGATGAAGCGTCGCGTCCATTTATTATGGAGTTTATTCCATGACAGCAAAGAAGGGGAGAAAGATCATTAAATGCCTCCGCTTTCTCAGACTGGGAGGTGGGGGAGACGCGATGGAAAAAAACAACACTTCACCTGTGCAGCACCGCGTTTGTTTAACCAGATTAAATGTCCCTCTGTGTAAAGACACCAACCAGGTGGAGGCCATCATCCATATTAATGCCACCTGCAACCCAATGCTAGTGAAAGTGTTGCTTTGACCCCTGTAGGAACTTCAAATACACACAAACACACACACACACACACAGAGTGAGGAAAGCTATCAGCCTAATGGAAAAGTAAAAGTGCTGCTGTGGTTGACTGATGCAAAGCAAACACAGAGAGACAGATAGGACAAGACAAGAGGAAGGTGGGATACACACAGGACATTCACACACATATACTCACACACACAGCCTGGAGAGGTAATAAAGGCAGTGTACTGTGCACACAACCACCCATGCAGACCACACCTCATACACACACACCAGAACTCACTGACATATTAGGTACACACACGTGCTGGGTGCTCTCCCAAGACAAGACCCAGTATCTCACATCTCTCTCAGAAGATAGGTGCAAGTTTAGCTGTGCAGCGCCTTACTCTTCATGAACACCTGGAGGTTATTTAACCTAGATTACGTACTGCTTGTATATACGGGCCAGATACTGGAACTCATGGCTCCTAAACATGCACAGAGTCACCCCACCAGCTGTGATGTTTCAATTTTATTGTCTGGTAGAATACCCAACTACATTTCTTCAGGTTATTATAGAAAATCTAGTGTAATAGCTGCTCTAATTGAAGTTATAATGTTCAGGTTTTATCAAAGTGTGTGTTGAGGTGCGCTGATTCATCTGTGTGGTCACTTTGGAGGAGGCTGTTAATTTGCACTGCCTTATACTGAGAGGTGCTTCTATTAATACCAATACCAATTATCTTCTCTATTGATTAATCTGGCAGGTCATTTCTCAAGTAATCTTCCGATCTATAACACCAGATCTCGTCTGGCCAGTTGGAGAGGTGATGTCTTCATAAGCTGTTACCCAAGTCCAGAATTAAAAGCCTTTTATAATATATTAGAAAAATGACCAAGGAGCAGATTCCCCTATTTGTTTGCCACTAATTATTATTTTTCATTATCGATTAATCTGCTGATGTTTGCACTGTCACAGCATCCAATTACTTTATCCGGAGAGCATTCAGGGACCAAAGGACGTGAAAAAGAGAATTTGGAGGAACTTTTAAGATTTTTACACGAGAAAAGTCCTAATATTTAATGTCGCCTTTCATCTCCAACCTATAATATTTAACCCTCTCTGTTAGGAAAGAGGTGGACAGAATATGAGCCACATAAAGATGAATCTCTGGAGATTAACCGCAGGGCAGATGGACCGCGATGCATCGGCTTAAATCACAATAGAAATGTTTTTAACAGAGGGAAATCTGCGCAGACAGAGGGCAAAGTCTAAAATCAGAAGAAGAAATGTGTTTTGAAGACGTCGCTTAAAAAAAAAAACTCTCCTCCTGACAGCACAATGCACGGAGAGCTTTAACCCGGCGTTAATCTGCACACTTCCTGATCTCTGCCTAGTTATCGGAGCAGCAGCAGCAGCTTGTGCTGACGTGCTCTATAGGCTAACCCCCACCACCACCACCAGAACCTCCACCTCCCCCGGCCCTGCGAGCCAGGCTAACAGCCCTACATTAATTTCAACGCTCCCCGCATGCTTGATTCCGCTGTCACATCAGCCGGCACCGGCACCGTGAAGTGGTGAGCCGGGCTGCCCGGTGGAGACGCGCACAGACCTCCCAGCACAGCGGGAGGTCTGTGCACGCCGACCAGCCAGAGAGCGAGCGAGCCAACCAGCCCCCGCTACCCTTGTCCACACTCATCTCCAACCAAATCAATGCCTCGCCACTGATACGAGTAGGCCTTTTTTTTTTTTTTTTTTAAATTTCATTCCTCTCCGCATCGTACAGCCGCAACCCCCCAAGCCCCCAGAAAGGAAGAAAAGAAGCTCAACAGCGCCGAACCACAGCGCTCCATCTTCGCTTTGTCCTGGAAGAAAACCTCCACACGCACACAAAAAAGCAATCGAGGAAAGAAAATCCTACCTTTCGACTCAACGCTGTCCCCGAGTAGAAGTAGTAGGCTATCCCCAGCACCCACAGCACGGCAAAGCACAACAATATCCTTGATTTCCTCCGCATGGCTTCTTGGTATATGCTTCTTGGCGTCCGCCCGCCCGTGTGTGCGCTTCGCGGCTCCCCCTGCTCGGCTCTCCTCTCGGCTGTGAGCGGCGGCTCGTCCCGATCTGCTGTGTCCGTGCAGGGCGCTTCGCCGAGCGGCTTCGGCAGGCTTCGTCAGTCGGTCAGGCGGAGCGGAGCGAGCAGGAAGCAGCAAGCCAACATCAGCGAGGTTAGAGGGCAAAGGCTAGCCGACTCTAATCCAATCAAAACACCGGCCTGGAAGAGGGCCGGAGCCGACAGCGAGTCGAGCCGTGCCGAGCGGTTCCTTACTGAAACCTAGAAACAGGGGCTGGACAGTCCCCGTAGGAAATGACTTGTAAACGTTCAGTTATGTGTCTGTGGGAGCTGTGAGAGAGGACGTGTGATCATCGTGATTTCACTCTGTGTGGAGCCGCATTCGCTCTGAGGAGACGGTAGGGGCGCCAGAGATATGGTGCCTGCTGCAAACCGGGTTAAAAAACTGAAAACGAAAGCTTCCCCTTTAGATCTTTCATTGGCCTGACATGAACCGACCCATTAAAGATAGAGACGGATTAAACAACCCAGACGTTTTTTTTTTCAAAGTTTTACTTATTTTCCATTCTTCCGTCCTGCCCATTATGTTGCACATCAGAAGAAGTTTATTCCAGTGAAAACATCTGGGACAGCAAAGGAAAAATTGGAATTGCATCAATTCCTTCAGATTGGTGTGAAATCCATTAAGATAAATCCCACAGTGGAACCTTTCGCGTCATTTTTCAATCGTAGTTAATCTAATGAATGATCAGAAAATAATACTGAGCAATTTCACTGTAAAAGTATTGATTAATAATCATTTTTTCCATTAAACATATCAGATTCCTTCCTTTTGTAAAGCTAAACTGTGATTATTCACTGCTCTTCTGCCACTTGGATCCTAATAAAGCTCAAATCTTGAGTTCCTCTACATGTGGAGCCACTTTACAATATTGAAGCGGTTCAGAGCTTCCTACCTTTGATCCTCCCAGGAACATTAAAGTTCATACTTGACACCTCTTGGTTAATCAATAGGTTTTTAATTTTGAACTGCAGACAAACAAAGTTGAAATCTGGTGTTTGAAAACATCTCATCGGTTCTTTAAAATCAGTAATCAGTGCTCATAGTGGCCTGGCTGCTTCTCACAGTACATGTACTATAAATATAAATATGTCTGTGGAAACCTCAGATGCCCGTCTGCATTTATCAAGTGACTATCACATCACCCATGCATTCAGTGACAAAAGTTAAATCAAGCTTAAATGGTTCTATTAGGGGAAAAAAACTGATACATTTTGTCTGCTGTATCAGCCCCAGTTTGTTTCTCTTTTTCCCTGCAAGGGCAGAAAAAGCAGGAAACGGTAGGTTTTTTTTTTTCCACGTTTAAGGAGAGGAGGTATTGTGCAGCTAATGCATGTGCATGCGTCCAACAGGAACTTGACCTCATCCATTCACCTATGCATCCATATACCTGTCATTATTTTGTAAGCATTATTCATGTGAAGTATGAATTTCAGTATGGTCTTTCTTAAATAGGAAGAACATATACTTTTATATTTTCCTTTTTTGCATGTCAGATATTCTTAAATGGTCCATGGATTGTTCTTATATTGCACTTTTCTAATCTACTTGAGCACTCAGAGTGGTTTATACAACATGCCTCATTCACAAGCTCTTCTGAGAGGCTGCACGAAGCCAGTAAGATAAATAAGGGTTTTGTGGGGCATGCAAAGCTGCTTCAATAGAGTCCAACCACAAGAATATGAATCTGGAAATGACTATTATAGGTTCCCTTTAAAATTCCTCAAACATGTAGTATGTCATCACCTTTCCCCAGTATCTTCAGACTAATGAGAAGAGCGGTGAAAAATGTGACAACGGTGGAAGAAAATCATACGCTTAGACTCCTTTGCTCACCGTAAAAAAAGCTTTCAGAGGCTTTAAGCAGCAGAAACCCACAAAACTGTAAAACTTTCAGACACAAAGAAAACGAAACATTTGTCCTGCTTAAAATTATTAACATTTTGAAAACATAGTGGAAATAGATTTTTCTATGGTCTGCAGCACTCAGACCAACTCCCTCTGACATCGAGCTCAGCTGGAACACCCCTGGCTAAAATAAAAGGTCTAGCTCATGTTCTGCGTGGTTCAATCTGCCTCTGACATTTTTCATTTTAATGGTGACAAAATGAGATTTTGACTGGAGAGCAAAATGCTTCACGATCCAAGAAAAGAAAAAAAAAAGAAGAAAAAAAAAGATGCTATCAATACACACACTGTGCTGTTCTCCAAAGATGTCCCGGCAGTATTACACACACACACAGAAACCCACATTTACTCAGTGCTGCTCTCGCTATGGTGGTCTGAGAAGAGACTCAGTGTGTTTATGTTACCTACAGTAGTGTTAAAGTATGGATGGATGGAAGTCAAACTGAGAGAGCGGGGAGGAGGACTAAGAAGCACAAAAAAACAGATGTGCAAATTTAGCAGCACTGAAGTAAAAGAGGTTTTTATGTTTTGCCCTTTTGCCTCCGATGCCCTGATTAGCTGTTATGAAAATCTCAAAATACCCCTGCAGGGGTCAGTTTGGCTCTAGGATTTCAGATAAAGATCACCAGCAACAAGTGACATCTTTTTTGCTTTGATCAAGGCTGTGAAATTGTTATGCAGCAAGAAAATGTCACGTCTAACTCTGTTAAATCATGTTGTTGTGTTCTAAGTGTGTGCTGTGCAGCAGCTGTTAAGAACAAGTGTGCTGTATTTTATCATATTATGTAATGTTAATATTATGAATACACAGGAACTTAATTATATGCAAATTACAATCTCTTTTGGCTTTTGGATTAAAGCTGAAATCTAAAAAACTGTAATTAAAGGGTCAGTGAAACATGACTGAAACCATGCGAGGGAAGTTTTTAATTTTGCAAAATAAGCCAGGTTTAATGGGCAAATTTCCAAAGATGGCAACAATAAGATAACTGGAAGTAAAAATCCAGGCTTTCTGAGACTGTGCGAATTTGCTAGTTAAATCAAATGTTAAAAATACACATGATAAAGAGTTGCACAGAGAATAATAGTCAGAGGATTAAGTGCAACCAAATCACAGCTGACTAATTTTGTTCATTGTTTCTATTATTAGAGCTCTTTAGTTTCCACAAGTTCACACCCCTGTGTGTGTTTGTTATCACTGTATAAATAAGTGCTGCACGGTGCAAACACACTGGTGTAGTTCATAGTTTAGAAAAATAAGCCTCAGATTTTAATTCACATGCCTTTTAAACCTGCTGCGAAGTATGAGATCAGCCACTTAAAGTGCAGGTGGTTCAACATTGGCTGAGCTGGGAGGACTGTTTAAAACTTACTGCTGCCAAGAAAAAAGGGATTTTCTTCCCCAGGTCGGGAACATGGAGGAATGAATCCAGTTTTCAAATATCCCAGTGAAACTGCCAACTATTTGTCAAACTCAGAGATGAATTGTGCAAATATTTTTCAAACTGTCGAGACCGGGGACTTCTTTCTTGATGACAAAGTTTTCCGATCCATCGTGCTTTACTATTAGTGTCTACCAATTTTTCAAGCTGACTTACTAGAGATAAACTAAGGCCATCGGTTACTTTCATTGTCAGCTGGGTCTTTGGGCATCGCTAGAGTCATTACAGAGTCTGCTTTTCTTTCAGACATATATACAGTATTTAGACAGCAATTACAGGAAAAACCTAAATGCTTGGCTCCCACAGTGAGGTCACATACTGCGAGGCCATGTTGTACACCTCTTTAACTGCTTGTTAAGTCAAATATCTAATCAGATAATCACACGGTTGCAACTCGGTCCATTTAGACGTGCAGACATAGTCCAGACAACCTGCTCAAGTTCAAACCAAGAATAGGAAAGAGAGGTGATGTCAGTGCCTTTTGAAATAGGCTGGTTGTTGGTGCCAAACATGCTGGTCTGAGTATTTCAGAATCTGCTGATTTGCAGGGATTTTCCAACACAACAATCTCTATGGTTTACAAAGGATGGTCCAAAAGAGAGAAAATATCCTGTCAGTGCCAACTCTGGGGGAAAATGCCTATTTGATGCCAGAGAATGGGCCCAGTTTGCCTTGTATCAGCGGCTCAGATGGTGGTGGTGTAATAGTGTGGGGAATATTTTTTTGATAGATTTTGGGCCACATAGTACCATTTACAGCACCATATACAGCCTACCTGAGCATTGTTGTTGATCACGTCCATCCCGTTATGACCACAGGGTACTGATCTTCTGATGCCTGCTTCCAGCAGGATGGCGTTCCCTGCATCATGATTGATGCAGGGAACAACTGCACAAGCACCTTTGCTCTCTAGAGAGATTCTAAAAGCAAACTTACTGCTGCTGGTTTGCAAAATCTAGTGACCCACACAATTTTTTATTTTTTTTAGTGTGGCCTCTTCAGACTTCATTCTTCACACCTTCAGAGATTTCAAGGAGCCAGAAGAAGTCATAAAGAGTCAAAACATCAGCACCCAGTGTTTCTGAGAACAGCCGAAGACGTGCACGGGAAAACCTTTAACGAGCCATTTCCTGTCTCCGTAGTTACCTGCAATTTATGCCTCATTTGTGAAGCTTTTACCGAGGCAAGTGGCAACTCAAGGGAACGAGGTTTATAAAAAAATAATTCTCTTGATCTGTGCTGTGACACTCTTGTAAATAAAAACGTTTTCCATTTGCGGCATTAATGCAGAACCTGGAAGTTTTCAGACTGATCGATGCATTATGAGAGGCAAGTTCTGCACACGCAGGCAGTGATGACGAGTCCATTTAGTACTTTTAAAAACACATTTATCTGACAGCGACATCGACTACTTAGGGCTGTAAGAATAAAAAAAATGTTTCAATTACCCCCCCTCCCCCTTCCACATACATACACAATGTTTTAAAAATGTAAATGACTGAGCACTTCCAGCTTTGAGAGACATCAAAGCTCCAGATCTGTTAGTCAAGCACAAGTAATATGTACAATACTTCTCTGTAAATGCTGAAAGAGCTCGACTCTACCCCCCCCCCTTTTTTTTCTTGACAGTTTTGCATTAATGTTTACAAACACTGTCAGTTTAAACACTCGCTCCAAAGCATGAAAACCCCTAGCTGTCACTTACTGCCAGTCTTTGTAGCTCGACTGATGTATTGAAAGATGGAGATATTTAAAAAAAAAACAAAGTAATAAAACCGTTAGATCAGTGTTTCTAAAAGCTAAAAGGAGGGTGGGTCACATAATGGCAGATTTAACCTGCTCTTCATACACTTTAATCGTAAATAGGAGTGCTTTCATCATTAGATTAACAGTTTTAGCAGCTGTAAACAAACAGCTGCTAAAACTGAAAAGTCTCGTTTTTCTCTTGCGTTACTCTTTATTCAATTCTGGATGTTTATCCCGCCGATTTCCACCTGACAATCAACATTCTTGACGCCGACCTTCACTTTTCTTTCATTCAGGCATGTGTTGCTCTCGCTCACCCTGTGAAGTGTGTAGATTTCTTTCCACGCTGCACTAAGTTGAAGCCTCTACACTAGAAACAACAATAAAAAGTGGGCTCAACACTGAGCCTAGCAGTCTGAAAGACACGCAGCTAACCTGCAGCATCTCCCCTTTGAGTCTGTCTCTGCAGAATACCAGTCTTTCAGATCTTCCCACACATTTCCTGTCTGATCCGCTTCTATGTTTAACCAAAAAAAGGCACAAAAAAAATGCACATAAAATATTTCTATATATAAAATATTGAGCCCTTTAAATGTTTCACAAGTATTTGTCACCCTAAAATCTTCAAACAATAGGAAATTTGGTTACACAAATGCTGCTGTCAGCCATTAGAGTAAGTGCGACAGATTGAGTAATAACAACATGTGCAGTACAGACATCACAGGGAAAAGGGATTTTTTTTCCAATTTCTAATTAATTATGTAGTCATTTATTTATTCTTTTTTTATGTAGGGTTTACAGTCAGGAAGTCTAAGGCTAAGTGGGTGAAGAAAATGGAAGCAGGTGCGCTGGTTTATAATCACATTTTCAGTGGGAGGTGGTTTTGCTAATGAGCTTCTGGTTTTCAAGCACGGTGTTAAGATTTCCTGTACTGACGCAATCACACCAGCAGTTAAAAGCCACATGGGACACAGGGTTGATTTCAGAAGTAGAGGGGCAAAACGGCAACCAACGCAAAGTCACTGCTGCAGAGGCTTGAAGATCTGCAGACTATATAAAGAGACATCCTCTGCCGTGTAAGCCGCAGCACCAATATGATTTCAGTTTTAGTGTCTGTACTTTGCAACTGTTTCACAATGGTAACAAACACCATGAGATGACATGTGAAAATGAGTAACATTACGTTAAAATGGTAGATGTGTCCCCCAAATTGCATGTCGTGATTTAAAACATATTAACATCACAACATATTTCCTGTCGTTGCCCATAAAGATGCTGAAAGGTGGAAGAATTGTGAGGAAACATATTTAATAAACTAGAAAAAACGTAAAATTAGTATATTTTTTCTGTTTTGTAACCATCTGCTAATTTTTTCCTAACTTCCATTATTATTCCAATTATTGAAACGTAAAAGGAATACAGGACAAGGGAGCCTTTAAAGTCCTTCAGTCACACATGTTCTGTGTCTTTAGGGTTCAGGGTGTAACCAAAGTGATCTCCCTGCAGTGCACTTTGTGTGCAGTAAACAGATATTTATATGAGGTGCAACTGTGTTTGTGGTACCTGCAGGTCTGGTTACAACCCTCCTCGGGCCACTTTACGCAACTGCTTTACTTTATATACTACCTTTTAACTCTGCTAGTTCAAGCTGTTTAAATGTTCACAAAGATGATGGTAGTCAGCTTTGGTGGGGTATAATACATCATCGAGCCAACACAGTCGAGATTAAAAAAAAAGAAGTTTCTTCTCTGTCATCTAAAATATAAAAAGTATGATTTTATACATGTGATTGACAACCACACTGTTTTATACATTTTGAGTATAAAACTTCATCCAAAAGGAAGCAACTGAATCTCAATTAGAAAGGGTATGAAGTGTGAGTCAGTTCAATCTTTAACAATCTTTACAGGCAAGTATCCAACCATGAAACCAACAAAAAGAACAAAATAGACCCACTGAAAGAATCATAAAGACCATCGTTTTTTGTTTTGGAAATAAAAATATGTTCCCTAAAACCTGGTGGATTCTGATGTCTGTGACAGCTTCACGGTTCCCATCAGATTTCAGCGATATTTGTAAATCTGGACACTTTAAACAATCTGACCATTAATGGAAGTGAACTATTGTGCAAGAACATGTGTTCTACATTCAGCTGTCATATATATTATCATATTCATGTATATTAAACAAGCTACTGGAAGCATTCCTAAGGGTTTTTTAAGGGTGTAATGTCAGTGTCTCATTGAACGTGCTCCTGTGACTGGCCAGCACGTGGTGAAGTGGGTGGGAGGTATTATTCAGCATTATCTTTATCTTGGACAACATCAATCTCTCTAACTCCATCTTTAAAGAGTCCAGCTCCACCCCCACAATGCTACAGGCTCTGCAAATCAGTTTACCGAGTCTGTTGGCATTCACCACCCTCAGCCTTCTGCACCAGCATGCATAGAGAATGGGACTGACCACAAAAGACTTGCAGAAACTCCTGAGCATATTAAAAGGCCTCAGCCGCATAAGAAAATAGAGACGGCTCTGGGCTTTCCTGTAGAGTGCAGTGGTGGTTTTAAACCCAGTCCAGTTTAATGTCATTGTGAACTCTGAGGTATTTATAGTCCTCCGCAATGTCCAAACCGACCCTCTGGATTTCCTGGTCCTCTTAAAGTCCCCAGTTATTTTCTTGGTCTTTGTCACGCTGATCTGCGGATGATTCTGCTCGCACATGACAAAGGAGTCCACCAAAGCCCTGTACTCTCTCATATCACCCCCACTGATACATCCAACCACCAGAGTCATCAGAAAACCTTTGTAGATGGCAGGTCTCTGTGCAGTGGCTGAAGTCCATAAGATGAATAATAATGGATATAATAATTAAATGTTGCTCAGTTGGTATTAAGGTAACCAAAGTGTGGCAAGAACTATCCCTACACCATTACACCACCATCAGACTGATGCACCGACACAAGGGAGGATGAATTCATACTTTTATGCTGACTATCTCAGCTTTCTGCTAAATGTTGCAACAGAAATCCATCCTCATGAAACGAGGCAACATTTTTCTAATCTTCTATTTTCAACAGGTTTAATATCTCTGCACACCTGAATGAAGGACAGGTGTGTAGTAGGAAAACTTGTTTTAAACCTAAATTATAACCTCCACACACCGTCTTGCATAAATCACATTTCAATCCAGTTTAACTTCATCAAGTGAATTGAAGGTCAATTGAAATCCAAAATTTTGCGAGCATGTGTGAACTGGAGTGTGGTTCAGAGATGCTCTTCTGCATTGTACCGAGTGGTTACTAATTTAAGCATTCTAGCCATTCTTCTGTCACTTCTGACATCAACAAAGCATTTTCATCGAGAGAACTGCCGTTAACTGGATATTTTCTCTTCCTCTGTTTCTCTGGAGAAGGCAGTGTGGGGAAAACCCCAGCGTCTGAAATACTCAGACCAACCACCATGCCACATTCGAAGTCACCTAAATCAGATTTCTTCACCCGCTCTGATGTTGGGCATGAGCTTCAGCAGCTTGTTTTGACCATGTCTACATGCCTAAATGTACTGAACTGCTGTCATGTGATTGCTTGAGTAGATTAGTGCAGGTGTATCTAATCAAGTGGACAGTGAGTGTATTTTGTCTTGGATATGAAGATAGGACTCCTCACAACATTTAACAAAATTGCATAAATCATATATTTATTGTCTTAGGTACAAAATCCACTGTCTTAATTTTTCAATAAACTCAGAGGAGCAAGAATATCGACAGTGACATCATATGGTATCCCCAACTGATTTTCTACTTAAAAGATAATAAACATAAGCAGAAAATCTGTTTTCGTTTAATTAAACTAAAACCAAAAGCGGTTAAACAGTGTACTTGTCCTCTCCTTGCCTCTGTGCTTTGTGATAGTGGGTGTAGCTGCCGTACAACTCGTTGAAAACTTCTCTGACCCCCATCGGCAGTCCTGCCCTCAGAAACCTGATATCCTGCTCCTTGCACAGGTCCAGTATCAGATAGATGCCTTCAGTAAGATGCAGCTTCACATCTGGTCGCGGAGTAACCTGGAGAGGTCGTTTATGAAAGAGGACAAGACAGCAGAGACAATAAGAGATAAAAGAAGAATTTATATGAATCTGAGGTCAGACAAGGTTTGCTCATTTCATAAATCACATCTGTGTTCCAGGGAAATAACGATCCTGTGTACACACATCGCTTCTTTGCTGTTTTGCACTTTAACAAGGTCAACTTTGCAATGAAACAAGCATTTAAAACCAGAAATTATGCTCCAAAATAAATACACATTTCACTGCAAAAATTAAAGTTCTTACCAAGTATACTTTTCTTATTTCTAGTCAAAATTATCTCATTACACTTAAAATAAGACAAAATCATCTACAGAGCAACATTCCAGTAAGATATAGGAACTTGTTTCAAGACAGTGAGTCTTGAAACTAGAGAAAAACTAGAGAATTTTAACTTGTTTCATTGGCAGATTTTTCACTTATTTCAAAGTAAAATATCTTGTATTAAGTGTAAAAATCTGCCAATGGAACAAGTGTAGGTCTTAGGTTCAGCCATAAGTTTCAATTAGAGAAACATCAAAGGAAAGATATCATTTATACTGGCAAAAACTACATTACTGGAAATGCTCAGAGTAGGACTACAAAATTCAACAATGAAGATCAATTAATTCCTGAGAAACCCAGAATTTATCTAAATACAAAGCGGTCCAAAGAAACAGTCCATAAACCTAGATTTAAACTTCGAGGGGCAACACAAAAAGAGTTTCTCAAACAGGATCAATAAACATCACAAAATAACTAATCAACATAATCTACATTAAATAAATCCACTTTGCAATTTGACACCATGACAGCAGATTTTATAGTAATAATCAGTTGTTTGTGCCACTATTGCTCCAAAATGAACTAAAAGTGTGAAAAGTAGTATTTTAATTCCATGCTGTAGTTTTATATGAAATTCAATACAGGGTTTTTTCATGGGGATCTAGTGTATGTGGCGTCACACTGCTGCAGAGGATTTTTAGGTCTCTGGAAACAGGAAGGTTGTACACGTTTCATTTGCACCAGAGTGACAGAAGCAGAGCAACGTGTTCAGCCAGTGAGATAGCCAAAACCGTGACGGGTGCAGCCGTCTTACTCCAATAACACGTAAAATACTCAAACAACAATGATTGTGCTCAGTGGACCCCGCAGAACGAGCCAAGTGGATATTCAATATCGTCTGGTTATTCATCTCTGTTACACTACACCGCCACAGACACACAGGTGTAACACACCATGACCTGATGCTATCAGCAGTGACCGCAGTCTACAGACCCCTGACAATGAGCGAGGAGGTGATGGCTGCTCTGTGCTGCTGACTGTACCTGTTTAACGATTAGATCAAACCTGAGTCACATAATGATAGGCCTCACTCATGAAGGAAACAACCCACTATGGGGATTTCTGCAAACAAAGCAGTTAGCAGCACATAGTAACTGCTTTGTGTGCAGAAAAATAAGAAACTGAGACAGAAGAGGAGGAGGAGAAAATTAACATAATGATAACCAAAGCTATGTAAAGCACTTGTCTATTTCTGCTTTTTCTATTTACATTTGGTGTTTACTTATAAAGCACTACAGTCCTACTTGTATCCGCTCGATTACCTTTTCATTTACATTTGCATAGTTGAGCACAGTGACACTCCTTCATCAAACAGAGTGCTGCCATTCTGTTCTGCTGCTGCACATATGGAGATGCAACTGCACCCCTGAGCCATTTTAACTCAAATTAAATAGGATTGTTACAATTTTATTTTATTTTAAAGCAGTGCTGTACTAATTGTAGATTTAAGGAAACAAAAGTCCCAATACATGTGTCAAAGTATATCTGAAAAATGTCCAGTCAGTGGGTGATTTTTACTTCGGGTAAAAAAAAACCAAAAAAAACATTTAGTTCTGGAATGGGAGTTCAATGAACTGTATATAAAAGATGGTTGTAGTCATGAATTCTTAAAGCTAATTTTAAAGTAAACCTTCTTTTTAATGATCAGCAGGGGGCGACTCCTTTGTCTGCAGAAAAAGAGCCAGACTGTAAGACATGTCTAAGGGAAAGTAATAAGATTATATTCAATTTGTAACAGAAAAAACCCCAACGTGTTTATTTTTCTAGGTGATGACAGGATACGATTTCCTGTTCTGTTTTCTGGTTTCTTAATACTATTTTTTGCTGCTTTCAGCTTCTCGTTTATATGTTTTGCCACATATTTGATTTGGGACAGATTTTACTTCCTGACACAGTCCAGCTGATGGCTAGGTGTGTGTATGCTCCCAGTCTCCAACCAGGGATCTAACAACTACATGCAGGGCAACAACTACACAAAACAATCGATGGTTTTGAGATTGCATTTTGGTAAAAAAAAACTCTTTTGGTCTCAGCACAGGACTGTTTACCAGCAGCCAAAACCTGCTCAACATATAACTCTACATAAAAGCAGGGCAAACAAACAACAATTGCCAAAATCATGTTCCTTGTGACCATATTTTACACATTCATAAGCAAGTTTCTGTTTATAAACATGACATCGAGCATGGCTACCCTGTGACTAATTAGTCACCATCGAATCGCCCCTTTGCTCATCACATGTGGTTTTAAAAAAGACAAGATGGAGCTTTGCTCAGGGCTTCAATTCACGACTTTGCACACCGACGAGTATTCTCACAGCGGATTCCAATTTGTGCATATACCGTCTCACATACTCCATCTCCACTGGACCTAGCCAATTGGAAACCCGAAAAGTGGTCAAAACTGCAGTTCCTTCAAGTGTCACTTGAGGCTTTCTGCAAAAGAAAGTTAATCCCCACAGATTCCTATATTAAAATGCCTTAACTTTACTGTATTAAAAAGCATATTTAAAGCGTGGTACAAATTCATAGCTTTCCCATTCATAACAACTCCATGTTCTGTAATTTAATTGAATAAACTGTTGATAAAACATTGCCTTTCTATCTGCAACACTTTGCTGCAGCACTGGAGGTTTGCTTCTAAGAGCCACGAAGAGAAGCTCTTACACAGAGGCAGCTAAATTACAAAGAGCACAGAGTCTTTAATATATTCCCATAAGTCCAATTTTAGGATTATTAGATGATTTACGAAGTACAAAGAATCCCAAAAATGATTTCCACACTATTTCGGTCTGTCTGACGGTTTGCTCATTTTCTTTTTCCCAGTATGCGACTCGACTGGAAAATGCTTAGTCAGGCTGGCGTCATATTAAATACAGTCTGGCAGCCGAGAGGAGCCGCTCTCAGGAGCCAGACGTGACTCACTGTACTGAGGGAGCTTCACTCCAGCACTTGGAGTTACAGTAATCCTGGACCTGTTCACTGAGATTTGTGAACATCTACAGTTTGGCCAATGGAAATCACTACTTCTGAGCGTCAGCGTCTCCATCGCTCAGCTCAACGGCTACCAGACAAACTGGGCTGGATCAAAGGATCATCTGAGATCCTGCTGCCTCTTCCATACATCAGTGTCTGTGTGTGTGTCACTCACAGCTGTAGAAAATCACAGGGGATGACAGATGGGTTCAGATGAGGAACTGTCTTGGCTTTCTATAATACTATGACTCTGTGTTTGTGTATATGTGTG
Organism: Hemichromis elongatus; assembly: GCA_015108515.1. NCBI lineage: Eukaryota > Metazoa > Chordata > Actinopteri > Cichliformes > Cichlidae > Hemichromis > Hemichromis elongatus. The sequence continues at coordinate 46,772 of VUQR01036383.1, forward strand.
TGTGTGTGTGTGTGCCTGGCATTTCATTGCTCTGTCACCAAATTGTAAAAACCATCAGAAAGAATAAGTTTCCAGTGCAAATATTAGTAAATCAAGACACAGAGAACATTCATACAGTGTGTTTGTGTGTGTGTGTGTACCTTCTGCAGCTCTGTGACGTACTGAGCCACCATGAAGGCTGAGAGCGCGGTGAAGCTCTCAGCGGTTGCAGCAATGTGAGAGTACATCCTCTCTACCAGCCTGGAGCACTGTAAATACACATCACTGTCTGGACCTGTAGAAAACAGAGAAAGGTGTTCAGATGCTCATATGTGGAAAGTAAAGAGTCTTTTTAGACATTAAATCTGGCTTTCCGGGTAAGACTTCAAACCAAAATTCTTATTCTCATTACCCAAACAAAGCTAATGATCAATAGATAAAGAGGAGTGTAATACTGATTGAAGGATGTTTTCAATGAAAGCTGGAGACACAAAGCTGCAAATCCATGAACTGTATATAAAAGACAGACAATACTAATGGCTCACGTCACAAGCAAATTAAGCTGTTTTAGCTTCTAGGTGATCTTTTAAGAGCATTGGCTTCTTGGCGTCTTAAAAGCGTTGCTGATTGAGGAACACACCATACCTTATTCTCCATTTTCCACTCTAACTGGGGTCTTAATTTGCAAAACAAGCAAAACATTGCACTTGCAAAACTCAGTAAACTCATAATGAAAATGTTTAATGAGGTCACAGAGCAAAAGAGCTGAAGGGACATTTGGGAGCACGCCAAAAATGTTGTCATATTTGCAGATGTGTGCCGTCATTTTGGTGGCTGATTGTGCACGTCTCAATTTCTGTAACCTGGCACGTTACGGTTGAAGACACGAGTGTACGACTGTGTTGTTTTTTCCCCGCTGTTTTAATGATGTAACAGTGCAGAAGCTCAGAGTGTGACAAATTATACAGCGACTTCCGTTGCCCTAACAGCGGCGTAAATAAAAGTGACTGTGTGATGATGTTGTGCAGCAGTACAAGCGCCCAATGCGGTGGTGTACGAACAAGCCAATCTATGTGCTTTTCTATTCTGTTATTGTGTTCAGTTTCATTTACACAGCTAAAATTATTAAGGGAACGCGTGATCATTAACAGCTGTGCGCACACTAAAGCATTTTTTTTTGTCTGTCATCCATGCAGGTAAAAGGATCGACAATAGTTTACGTTACATAACTGATCAAGCGTTCCCTTAAAATCTTTGATTAGCATATTGTTGTATCACACGGAAAGAAGTTGGATGGGTACATCCCTAGAAACATCCAGTTCTTATATGCAGTCTGTGCTTCTGCCTTTTTTCCAGTTCTTTAATTACGCATGTTTCTTTCTGCAGATACACGA
>VUQR01036383.1:55071-74176 GCA_015108515.1 Hemichromis elongatus
GGGGACCCAGTTAACACAGAGTATTAAACATCACATAAATTATTTTTCGCTGTGGGAAAAAAAGTACCAAAAACCCCCCATTTATCGGGTACACCAAGAAAGCCTCTCATCTAAAACATTGTAATAACAGCACACAAAAATCTAAATAGTACACATTCTACATGTTTTAAGATCATGAAACTGTTGTAAAGTTCAGTCTCACCCTGGAGTTTCCTGCCCTCAGCTTGCTAATGTCCAGTCCTTCCCTGATCGTCATCAGTAGTAGATGAAATTGACTTGTGGTACTTTTCGCCACCAAGTGGCGCAGAAGCTCCTGCACAGCCGGCTCCAGCTTATTGAGATCAGTAGGTGGCAGCCAGGGAGCTGAAATCAAAGACATTTTAGTGAGGAAACAGAATCATTAATGTGTTGCATTAATAATAAATCAGGGTGGATGCAAGTGATGTCCGCATATATACTGATGTAAACAAAAATGGGTTTTCCTGATCTGATGCTAACATTTGAGGACTGCCACTAAGATTGACAAAAGGTGCAAGAGGTTTATGAGGGTTTTTTTAAATTATTTTATTACTTTTTGAACTGTGTGATGTGACCCAGACTGGATATTCTTAATTAAATATTCTTAATTCTGTTTGAAAGGAGCAGCCAATCAGAAGAAAGTTGCACCACGGCCCCAGGATAAGTTGTTGAACTAAGCATCATGTGAAGCTACTCTAGTGGAGCCCAAGAATCCTCTGCAACAGAATTCAAATTTAAACAAATGTGACTTTAAATGTAACTATTTGGGATAAACCTGACTGCCATATGTGCGACAGAGAAAAGTTCATTTTCTTTAACAGATGGCATGAAATACTCCCTTAGTTTGTATTCCTACGTCAATGTGTGCAATGTGCAGAGGTAATTACTGAAAGCACAACACTAACTGATTGCACAGGTGAATGAGATGTTTCTTTTTAATATGGGTGTATATACCTGTCAGCAGCCTGTGCACATTCTGCAGTATCAGAATGTAAAGGTCATCCAGCTCATTTCTTCCCTTTTTCATGTCTCCTTCCTCCTCCGTCTCTTTTTCCTCCACCATCTGCACAGCTTGGTAAAAGGAGGACAGGAAACGGAGAGAGGAAACCAGGAAGTCCATGGGCCTGGGGGCAGAGCTTATTTCTTTAAGGACCTGCTGGCAGAAGCCCTGATAAAGGCTCATATGAGTGAGCCTGATGCCATTGTGCTTGTTCTCATCCTCCAATGACATTGAGGACAGCTCAGACTGCAGCATGACTGTTACAACATCTACTAGAAAAGCTTGACCGAGGATGCTGGCGGGCTGGTTCACCCCCTCACTGAGAGTTTGGGGCTTTAGGACAGACTCAACAGCTGGTACCAGCGAAGCAGTTATTTTTGCAAGTATTTGGGTTAAAGTCTGATCCAGTGCCTTGCTTCTTCCCAAATTGGAGATCATTACTTGGGAGAAAGAAGTCACAGATGTCAGCAAAAGATGAACCGATGACAAGGAAGCCCCTGAACCGGATTCAGCATTTTGTCTGCTTGTCACTTCCTCACTAGTAAGATAGGAAGCAAACTGGTCCAGGTTGAGTCGAACGCTGCTGTTTCTGATAATTATCAAACCGACTAAGGTCTGTATGAAGACCTGCACCGCTTTGATAAAATCCAGCCAATCGGTGCTGCATGTGGCTTGAACTCTCGCGCTGCTGCTATGCCACAGGAGAGATGACAAAGTGGCCTGCAGCAGAGTACTACCGTGCATGAGCTTCAGAACACTTTGGAAGTTCTTACTGTCTATGAGATGAGCGAGAACCCTGAGCAGCTTTCCTAGGAGCAGAGCGTCACCTCCAGATTCTGTCATCTGGTCTGGCTTACAGGAGGTGGAGGTGAGCATGAAGAAAAGCAGGAGGAACACACAAGAGAGATCCTCAGAGCTCATCCCATCTGGATGTAGGACTGTTAAGATTTGAAGTAAGCTTACTAGCTCCCTGGTTTCTGTTTCAGTCAGCAGTACAAAAGTCTCTCCAGTTTTAGTGGATGTCAAAATATCCTCAACTATAGTGTCTTTCTTCACCAGCACAGGCAGAGGCTGACTGGCATCTCTCTGTGAAGAGACTGCCTGTCTTTCCTGAAATATCAGAAGTGTGGAACAAACCTTGTGTGTATGTGCTGCCCTGAGCACACAGACAATCCTTTGCGTGAGCGACCAAACTGTGGCGGAGAACAGTGAAGGCAACTCAGCAAGTATTGGGCTTTGAAGAAGCTGTGAAGATATGAAGGAGACGGTCAGAGAGCCGGGGGGCAAGTCTTCAGATCCGTCTGTCCGTCTGTTCATAAATGAACTGATAAGTAATTCAGCTGTGCAGCGCACGTCTTCGCTGCTCAGGTGGCCAAGGATCAAAGGTAAGTTGGTCGTAACAAGATACCAGTGTGCTGCAAAGTAGGAGCTGGTGTTCACGCTGCCGATCTGCCTGTCCCACGCCTGCTCTCCATCCAGACTCACCTCCAGCTCAGATGTAGCTAAAATAAACTGCGCTGACCTTTTTAGAAGTGCTCCAGTGCTGGATTTGCCCATTAAGACGTTGTCCAGCAAAATCTTCTTCATCTGCTGTAAAGTGAGGAGCTTGAGCAGCATACAGCTCATTGGGCTGTAGGAGGGGGATGGGTGGCGACACTCAGGTAAGATGTCACCTGATAAAAGACTCTCTATGTGAGAGATTGGAGAACTAGAAGGAGCTTCCTCGGGAGATGTATATTTGTAGCAGTGCATGTGGAAGAGTGTATCCACCTCCACCCAGGTGTATCTGAGCAGGAGAGCTGCCTCCAGAGTCTTCTGCTCCCACAGTGCTCCACTTTTAGACTCTGAAGGTTTCTCTTTGAGGTTCAGACTTTTTCTGCCTTTCTTTGAGGCCTTTTGAACTGAACTTGTATTTCTATTCTTCTTCTCTGTTGAAACCACTTGTAGTAACTCCTTTATTAGGCTCTGAAACCCCTTCATTAGGTCCTGACTCTGTCTGACTAAGGGAAGAGGAGAGGCATTATCTAGAGTCTTCAGATTGAATAAAACAGCATGAAGCAGCTGACTGAGGGGGAGCAGTTTGAGAGAAGCATCTTTTCTCTCTTGGTCCTCACGTTCTCCATCAGTCTCCATTCTTTCTCCCTCTGTTTTCTCCTTCACTAGGTCAGGCAATATGTATTTCCTAATGGCCTCCATCACTGATGAACAGATCTCTAAAACTTGGGATGGAGGTGTGTCCAGAAGGCAGGTCCTGAGAGAGGTGGAGATGCTTTCAGGCAGAAGAGGAGGTCGAAGGTCATCCAGTGCAGGCTGACAGATCACACACACGAGCTCAGAGAAGAGACGAGGCAGCTGGCGGAGCTTGGTGTAGGTCTGGAGGAGACTGCTCACCATAAGCTGTTGGCAAGTAACATTTCATTAAAACATCACTATCTGAATATTCATATATTAATTTTTATAAAGCCAATTCCTAAAATGTTTTGGGTGCTGTGTAAAATGTAAACTAAAACACAAGACAATGATCTGCAGATTTCATAAACTCGCAGAGGAAACAAAAACATATCAAATGTTATCTTCTGAATTCTGAATCTCTAAACAGTTGGGTTGGGGCCAACAAAAGAAACTGAAGAGAAACAGCTGGAAGAACATTTTGCAAGTATTAGGTTAACTAACAACAGGTCAGTAAAAAGAGCATCTTAGAAAGGGTTACTCAGAAGTAAAGATGGGCAAAGGTGCATTAGTGCCTATAGTATAGGCAGCTTGCACATCGGGAAAGGCAGCATAGGAGCTGAAAGGTCCTCACTTTAATCATTTAATATGTATTCTGCGTTCTATTGTGATTCAAAAATGGGGTTACAACATTTGCAGACCACGGCATCTCAACTTTTGAGAATTAAGTTTTTTAATTAAAAACATCGATTTACTGTCCTTTTTTAAAATCTGTAAAATATAAAAAGTTAAATTGAGTGTATAAATGAAAACCTGTCTGGCGCGTTGCACTCGTGCTTCTGTGCATTCAGCATTAATCCAGGCTGAAGATAAAAGCTGGTCCAGGTCTGGCTCGAGAATCAGATGATTGAGACTCAAAAGCACTTTTAAACAGCGGTACCACGATGGAATGCTGCAAGTCAAGACAGGAAACGTTTCAATCATATAAGAAAAGAAAATGATTCTGTAATTTTATTGGACTAAAACATGCTTTACACAGAAGTTGTTCTTTACCTTGGCTGGGCCTCGTTGAAGAGCATTTGTCCCACGGCTCTGTAAAAGTCGAGCTGGACGTCTTTGTGTCGTATCCTGTCTGCCGCCACATTATAAATACCGGCTGACAGCGCCTGGCCTAGCAGGGACTCCACAGCCAGCAGAGCCAGGTTCCAGTTTTCTGGGGAGCGCATGGAAGCCGGAGGTGACTTCTGCCCACCAAGATGAAGATCTAAAGTTGGGGCTAATCTGCTAAGAAAGTAGAAACACAGCATCCTGTGCTCCTCCTCGTCTTCTACCCTTGCTTTCCCGTACTTTTCCAGAAAAAACTTAAACAACAGAAACAAAGCACTGGACTTCACAGCATAATGTAGTGATGGCTCACAGTAATCCCGGTCACTCAGTTTGGAAAGTACAGCATTGACAGGTTTGAAAGGCCCCTTTGTCCCTCCTGAAACACGTTTCCCAGAATCCTCTTTAGGTGGAAGGAGCTCTTCCTTGTATGAGTTCAGGTGTTCAGAGGGGAAGAGTGCTAACTGAAGGATGGAGTCCATCTTCATGCGGATGTCTCTACAAAGCTGTTGACGGAGACGCAGGTGAGCGAGACATGCTGCAAATTCTCCAGAGGTCAGCAGGTGCCGGAGCAGGACGAAGGGTTGGAGTAGGTGGTTGGTCACCATACTAGAGACTCTGCTAGGGTTGGCTTGTTGTCGCTGCACTGACAAATATGACGACAGCACCTGAAACAAAACCTCAAATAGGTTAGCTGAACGGAGGTTTTCCTTCGGCTTAGAAGAGGATTTGTCAATGTCTGACTGTTGCTGATCTGGTGGATTGTCATTCAGCAGGTCCATCTGGGAAGTCTCAATATTTGTTGCAGGTTCAGTCTGAAGACACTCGGGCATCGGTTCATCGTGACTTCTGACAGGCTCATTCTTTAGGTATTCCATAGGCAATGGCTGCTGTAGCTCACGACAGGCCAGCGAGCAGAGCTTGGCCAGCAGATCAACCATAAGTTCATACTTAGATGTAAAAACAGATGAGAGGGCAGGAGAAGAGAAAATGCACTGACACACGCTCAGTATGTAGGACACACACCCCGATGACTTGGAGCCGACATGTGCACACTTCTGGAGCTGATCAACCAGCTAGAAGAAAAGAGAAAAAGTTGTGAGTAAAACTTCCACTTTTCAAGTTATTTATTCTGGAACCTTTTAGCATAATTGTGTCTTTATTAATTCATGCTACAACTGTAGTATTATCCCAGAACTGTTCAGGACAGGCTCTTACTATCTTCTAATGACACAAGACAGAGTCAGAGGAGATCATATGTGCCGTTATATCACAGCCATGAGTTCTGATTTAACTGCTGAAGTACCTGTGCCATGTTCAGCTTAAGCGTGATGGTCTTTCCCTGCTTGAGAAAAGACTGGAGCTTCCGGCTGTGAAGCACATCATCAAGGTAGCACCAGAGGCCTTCCAAGAAATCCTGGGAAAACTCCACCTTTTTACTGTAGTAGAGTGAGAGGGCATGGGTGCACCAGTCTAACAGCACCTACAGACAGACAGATTTAAGTCAGCCACTGCTTAATACAGGCCAAAAAAGAAAAGGATTATTACCGCGCTTATAAGCATTCACAAGCTTCCACTTTTACCTGTTCTTTGTTTGGCAGCAGGCACTGTGAGGAGATCCAGGCAAAACGTGCCAGCTTCAGCTTGTTATCCCATGGAGTCTGTGGGCTCTTTAGCTTCAGGTGGATACCCGAGTAGATGGCAGCCATCGCTGCAGCTGCTAATGCAAAAGGTCTGGAAAGACAGGAAGAAGACAAGGAGTGAGCGGTTACACAGAAACCTGGATATTCCTGATAATAATTAGTGATGATGAAACCATCTAGTTTAGATTAGAGAAGACACCGACAAGGAAACAGAAAGAGATAAGTAAGGCTTCTCCTGACTCCTATTTTACGCAACAATAATTGGAAGTTTTACTTCATTTTATTTTTAAAAATAGATGCTATAGAAGTATTTAACTGTCTTTCGGTTATAAATTAACACTCAGATCCATCCATCCATTCGCTTCCGCTTATCCTTTTCAGGGTTGCGGGGGGTGCTGGAGCCTATCCCAGCTGTCATAGGGCGAGAAGCAGGGTACATCCTGGACAGATCGCCAGTCTGTCACAGGGCTAACACAGAGACAGACAATCATTCACACTCACATTCATTCCCGCATTCACACCTATGGGCAATTTAGATTTTTCAATTAACCTATCCCCACAAAGTGTATGTCTTTGGACTGTGGGAGGAAGCCAGAGTACCCGGAGAGAACCCACGCAAACACAGGGAGAACATGCAAACTCCACACAGAAATACCCCGGCCCGATGGTGGAATTGAACTCACCCTTCTTGCTGTGCGGCAGCAGTGCTAACCACCGTGCCACCCCTTATTTAGATCCTGCTTTTAAAATAAAAGGGGAAAAAACCTAATCTGAGGGATCATTCGACAAGCAAATTAAGTTTGGCGCAGTGTTTTAACAAGGTGTCTGACGCAGTTAACCACACCATTTTAACTTCAAAGCTTTTTATGCGTATTTGTCGATAAACAGGAAACAGTGTAGAAGAGTGAGGGGATATGGTGTTCTATAGAAGTGGTCTCTTGACTTTATTTTAGCACCAATGTGTGTCTTATTATTTGTGACATATCTTAATGACGCTGTGAGTGTTACCTATGAACAAACAGTAAAACGGTTGTGTTAGGTTTCATCTGAATTATTAGACATCAGTTATCCCCATCTGCAGCAAAACTCTCTGTACACACTATAGACTGCTCCCCATCTGGCTAACATCTGCATTACCACCCGGTGTGACTACATTCAAGCCTGTTTTTTTTTTTTCAAGTTATTGATCAAACACTTGATTATTTACATCTATTTAACTGCTTATGAACAACAACAAAAAAAGACTGGAAATAAGCAGGCTCGTCTGATGAGTCTCAATTTTTAGCTGTGAACTTCTGTGATCAGATCTCAATACAATATATTCCACTTTGGGATGTGGTGGAACAAGACATTCACACAATGGTGTGGAAATGCACCTGACAAATCTGCAGCTGCTGTGTAATACTATCATGTCAAGGTGGATCAAAATCTCTGAGGAATGTTTACAAAATGAATCCACGAAAAGTTAAGGAAGCGCTGAAGGAAAAGGAGGTCAAATCCGATATAAGTATGGTGCTCCTAGTGAAGTAGCATGAGAGTGTAACTTTTTGCTTCGCAGTTTTACTTTTTTTTAAGTTTAGTGCTTTCTCACATTTTACAAAGCGGAACCTCGGCAGCTCTGAAAGCTTTGCGCTATTTAAAAGCAGCCCCAGAAGTCTCTCTATAAATGATTAATTTTTCTGAACAATCTTAATCAACTCATAAACTAAAACTGACGGTTTTTATGCATTCGGCTCTTTTATATTATAGAGTACTTGTTGTTCCGAGATTTTTTGCCCATCTGTATGAGATTACTTTAACTTATAAAGAAAAATATCACTTATAAGAATGACAAAAGTGATAAACCAGTAGAAGTAACATCAATCTGACAAACACACACTAACATGCTTTAATGCTAATGGCTAGCTATGCAGCATATGTTGACGCTAACATGCGCTAATCCCGGTGCTGCTAGCCGTCTGCACACTTACAAATCCCAGAACGTCTGATTTACTTGATTATTATTATCAACCCACATCCGTGCAAATTTAGTTCTTTAAACTTACTGCTTTTGAATCCGCACGTGTCTCCTGTTTTCAGATTTGAACAACCTTTCAACTTTCACCCTGCCGGCCCAGGCAAAAGCAATCGAGAGACGATAGAAACTATCGGCCAGCGCTCGGCTCAAGTGTTGAATTTGCTTCTGTTTTCATTCTTAAATGATATAAATTAGGTTAGAATTAGATTATTGAATTTGGAGTTTATCATTATTTAAGTTAACTAAAATAAATGCACAAGAACCTATATGGATCTTTTATACTGTATTTGAGTACTTAAAGTACTTTCTTACTACAAGAGACTGCAGAGACAGTGACTACAGAGACTGGAGAAACCTGGGTGGGAACCAGGTGGTCTACCTCTACAGGTGCCCCTCAAAGGAAGTGTTAATGTCTCTTTCAGGCAACACGTGTTTGTGTGAACTAAACATGCATACAGCTTTAATTGTTTTGGGTCCGCTCACTTTTAAGTCAAAGAAAAAAGCAATTACAATTTTAAAGACAAAGTAAAAATGCTAGCTAATTAATTTGTTAAGATACAGGGGGAACTAAAACTAAACCAAGGAAAAACTAAAAGAGAGAGAGAAAGAACTAAAATAAATGAGACTGAACTGACATGAGTAAAGTTTTGGAGATGAGCATCGTTTTAATGTGTAAAGCAGCACTCAAAGGCACAAAATAACTTCCTCTTGGAAAATCCAAGTATGCTCTGCCATGCTAATGTAGCTGAGAATTGAAGCTCAGGGAAATAAAGAAATAGTAAACAGCACTTTTTTTGACTGTACAAAAATTCGATTGAAAAAGATGAGCATAAATCAGGGACTTGGCTGGAATACCTCAGGGTATTGTAATCAATCCACTGCTCTTTCTAATCATGATTAATGACATATTTGATCAGGAATCAAAGGACATAGATAAATCATTTTTCACTGAAAACACAGCCACCAGGAAGAGAGGAAGGACCATGCAGCATGTTGGAAATAAATTACGGGAAATAGGTAATCAAAAATCATTTTGCGGAATGTATTTTGATGGAAAACCTAACCAGGTGCAGACTTCAGCAGCTAACATGGGTGTGCTGGGCTTCATTACAAGGATATAAAGCTTCCCATCCTACAAAGGATGTTTTTACCTGAGAACTGGGAGAGAGAAAGGGCAAGGTGGTTGTTAAAAGAAGAGTGGATGCTACACAGTGATAAACATGGTTCTATCCTAAACTTTTTTTGATACCTGTTGCTGCCTTCAAAATTAAAATGACCTCTTATTTTTCAACAAATGAAAAATATTCACAAAATAGTAAAATGTCTCTTTAAAAAAAAGTTTAATACATCTTGTCTGTGATGTATTACAGACATCTTCTGTGTTCTATAAAGGGTGAATTTATGAGATTCTTATATCATTGCATTATTTTTAATCTGTATTTTACACAACATCCGCATACCTGGTTACAACCTATGTCTGGTTACATGATGTATATGATGACACAGCCTTTTGCTGTAGATATTATTTTATAGAAATTGACTTAAAATGAGAAAGCTGGGTACTAAAACGTCCTTGCTTAAAAACCATGTATGAGTGATCTGGGATTGTTTGGTTACGTCTGGAAAAGTTTATATCGTCAGCCATTGAAGTCGCCGTTGAGTTGGAAGAGGTATCGTGTGTACGTGAGCCAAATCAGGGTCACCTTTCCTGTTTATATCTTTCACCCTCTTTGTTCAAGTAGGTTTATTTAGTGGACTTTCTGTTGGTCAGTCTTCGGCAGCTGGTGTTTGATTTCACCCGCCTGCCAAACGGACATTTAGCGGCAAATGACAGAGACAGGCGGGGTGTTGGTAGCTGTTCAGTGATAAGAGATAAACTGGGTAGAAGGTGGCTGTCAAGAGCAGATAAAATTGACAGCAACGGTCTGAAAGCGACAATGTAGTGGATACAAGCTGTACGGGAGGACACGGTGTGTTGGCAGACCGGCTGGATGTCCAGGCATGTTTCTCCTGGTGGACTTACTGAACCAGAAACGCACTGACACCCTCAAAGACTGAGTCCGGATTAAGATATACAATACAAAGAAAGATTTATTTTTATTTCATCCTCAGAATCATCAATTTTCATATATTGTCTGGTAAATAGCTGTGAAATAGGACGATGTGTCTTTTAATACGCGTGCCAGGCTGCACACACAAAGTGCATCTATCCAGGTTGAAGCTAATGCAGTCCAGGTTGTTATGGCTGGAGCATCGTTCGACCTTCTCAGCTGCCTCCCGGAGGACGAGGCAGTCCACCGGGCTCAAATCCTCACCCCATCCGACCCCGGCATTCCCTGTCTGCCCTGCTAGGCCCTACATGACGGTCCTACCGCGCAGCCCCCTCACGGGTGTCCCTGTGCTCTGCTCACACAGCCGGACTCTCGCTCGTACACCTGTTGCCTTTGCTAGCTCTTCAGCGGCTTCTACACCCGCACCTGCTGGATCAGTGAAGACCCAGGCGGACACAGAGAGAAGCCAGACCCCCACCACGGTCCCCCTGGAGGATGTTAAAAGGATTTTGAGACTGGCTCACCCGGAGAGAGGGAGACTGGCAGGTAAACTTTATGTGCCCTTTTACCTTAAGGTGTAGCCATTAACAAAAAATATCTCCAACATAACTCGATCATTAACTTTAGGTGTTTCACTGATAGAGTGAAAAGCATTTCTTATTCTTATTTTTTTTCTTATTTTGCTTTGACCTTACTAAAAACAAAGTGTCACTTTTATTGTATTTTTTTAGAAACCGATACCTGATATTGCATTTTTGGGAGATCTACGTTGATTTTGCAATTATAATTTAAATGTCACTGAATCGCAAAATGTGAACTGCTGTAGGTGATTTATAATGATTTCATTTTGTTAAATTTGTTTAAATCTGACATGAAGTGAATGTATTTTTAAAAGAAACAACAATAAAACGGTGCAAGGGATTTAAAAGAAAAAAGAAAGAAAGAATGGGATTAAATGGTAGGAAAGACCTATAAAAAAAAAAACAGGTGCCCAAAGTAAATGTGTTACTGTGGAATCAGTTATTTATTTTTAATTCTGTTGAGTGCCAAATACATTATTTGCACAAAAAAGCCCACACTCTAGATCACCATCTGCTCAGCTGAATCTGTGACATGATATTGTAGCCCAGCTGATAGCGTCTCTATCTGCTGACACACTTTATCAGTTACCTTTAGGATAATTGCAGCATTATCAAAGTTGATCCTTTCCTCCTTTTTTCCTGAGGCCCACAAAAAGTGTTGGTCTTCTGCTCAGTTTAAATTTCATTTTTGTTCACAAAATGGCCAGCAATGTCAGAAAATACTAAGATGTCTATTAACCAAGGCGTGATAGACTTACTGTCTTAACTATACACAGCTCATTCATGCTTATGTGCATAGCTGACAACCCTAGGTCCATTTTAAGCTTGGAAAAACCCTTCTTATGTTGTGTAAACACAACATAACTTTCGGTCAATATTGTTATTATTATTATTGGTCTGAAAACCATCAAGCTCCTCTGGAGGTTTTTTGCATGTCGGGTTAAGTTTCAGTGCTGATTGTGTCCTGGCACACTTCATGTCTTCTGTTCTCTACATTGATGATGGTATGTTACAGAAAAGAAAATCACAAATCTATTTCTGCTCGCCAAAGCTGGCCTTGTACATGAAACAAGAGGTTACTTCCTGTTTCTGTGGAAGTTTTATTAGATTTTTCGTAAGTCCTCCTGTTTCTCAACCCTCATGTGAGGAGCATGCAAGGGTAACGATCAGTTGAAGTGAAAAGGTGTCTACACTTTTATCATGTTTTTTGTAATCAGTCACAACAGGTCACCTCACTGTACTTTACAAAGTGGCCATTGCATCGTTTTAGGTTAGGGTTCTTTAGGGTTTACAATTCTTTAGTATCTCTGGCTTACATTAACCTCATCTGATCTCACGTTGAGGCTACAGCTGTACTGTCTTCGCTCTGTTTATAATATCTGTGACATTAGAAAAACAACCCATCTAGTGGTATTAGAATGACTCTTTCAAAGAAGAAGAAAAGACTTTGTTGAATGCATTCTAGCCCTGGGTTTTTGTTTTTCACACATCTTTAAAGTGTCACATTTTTGCTTCTAGTTCTGATTTTCTCTCTCTCTTTTTTTTTTATCCACCACAGCTGCCATAGGCTTCCTGACCGTCTCCAGTGCAGTAACGATGTCAGCTCCCTTCTTCCTGGGCAGAGTGATTGACACCATTTACACCAGTGCGTCAGACGCCGAGACGATGACAGCCTCGTTGACGTCACTGTGTATCATGCTGGCGGGGGCGTTTCTGTGTGGTGGAGCATGTAATGCCGCCAGAGTCTACCTCATGCAGTCCTCAGGTGAGCTTTATTCCCCTGACATAAACAAAGAAACACGATTGAGTAACTGTTAAAAAATGAAAAACGGTGGATGGCTGAGACTACAGTTAAGTTTGAGCGCTCTCCTCGTGGTCTGTGCTTAAACCTTCATAGTTCAGGGAAATAGACCAAACAATCATTTAAGGAATTATTTATTTAGGAGACAGTTTGCAAAGAGTTGAATCTAAAGGTCAACTGAAGGCTTTGAAGTGGTGTTGTTACCAGTGGAAAACACAGAGCCTCCTGTTTATCCATTCAAAAACATAAATGTCACAACTACAAAGTGATGGCTTTATGGAAAACTTACAAGCTGTAGTTATTTTTGCCAGCCATTATCCAAGCATAGAGACTTCCTGAAGTTTCTACTTCTTTTTCTTTCTTAGCCAAGGGTAACATTAGATTGTTGGGGTGTGGGTTGAAGAGCAGTCCCAGACAGGATGTCCAAACCTCCTGTCTGGCTGAGGCTTTTTGTGTGTGTGTGTATTTTGCACGTGACTTCCCTGAACCTGTGTGGCTTCTTTCCAACTTTTTCCCAAATTCCAAAGACATGATTGTCAGGTTAATATGTAAATCTAAATTGGCTGTGAGCATGTGTGTTACAGGATGTACCCCACCTCTCACCCCTCTCAACGGATGGATGGACATGAATGAGGGAATTTCCCAAAATGTTATTCTGTCTCTTTAGTTAATTAATAACACCTGTAAACATTGAATTTACAGTTGGCCAAATACTTACCGAGACATAATTAAGCCTGATCCAGACTTTTTTTCTGGGATCTGATCATTTCATTTGCAGCAGTTGCTTTCTCCCTCTCTGATCACATTTCTCTCTCTCTCTGCAGGGCAACAGATTGTTCGTAATCTCCGTGCCTCCGTCTTCTCCTCCATTCTCAGACAGGAAGTGGCATTCTTTGACAAGAATAGGACTGGCGAGCTTATAAACCGGCTCTCTGCTGACACGGCCGTGGTGGGCCGTTCAATCACAGACAACTTGTCAGATGGGCTGAGAGCCGTTGCCCAGGCAGCTGCTGGTGTCAGCATGATGGTGAGTACATCCCCTCCGAGTGTGTTGCTTTTGTTTCTCAGGTCAGATCTAAACCCTCTATTATTGTTTTTATGGATTATGGAGCCAGTACGATCTCATAGCTTCTGTTGTCTGTTGGCTTTTACAGAATTCTGAAAATCTTATGTATTCTATTCTGGGAGAGATGAAGTGCACACACAAAGTTATGAAGAATTTTTCAGCGTGACTTTGAAGTGCAGGTTTAATATATCTATCCACTCATGAACTGTGGGAGGTTTATTCAGTGGTGTCTTGAGTGAGTGCCTTTCTATAGGCAGATATCAGAATATCAAATATGTATTCATTAGAGTGTATCGGAGAAGAGCTGCAAAGGTAGATCAGTGTTAAGTAAGCGTTTCAGCCCTTTGTGAGAATTGAATTAGGAAATTTCTGCCTAATAGGGCCTGATCATCTGACATTCCCAGAATACATGCCAGTGATTGGTTTCCTGGAACCCACACTGCCTCCACATTTAAAATCTCCTCCCGCAAAATGGGCTTTCTGTTGTGGTGTGATAAACAAACAAAATAAATATGCCAATTCAAATTACTTCCATATATGAGCATTTGTATATTTCCACTAGAATTTAATACATTCAACCATTTCATTAGGCTTAACCTCAGCATCATAGACACACCATCGTTTACTTGTATTTATATTGTATCCTCTAGTTTATCTTCTCTTCTTAAAATAGCCCAGACTTTCAGCTGAGCCTCGATCCATAGATCTTTTACAAGTCAGGTTTTTATATACCACTAGTGTAAGCACCAGTGGTATATTAAAAAATAATAATAATTTTGTTATAAAGTGTCTAGAGACAATTTTAAAAAATGCAAACATGTTTTAAATAATGTAAAAAAAATATTGTGCACCTCAATTACATGAAGACCAGATGGAAACCTGGAAAAACCCTATGAATGAGAGAGGATGCATAAAATAATGTTGATTAAGGAACTGTAAAATGATTACTGTGTCCTGGAGCCACAAAGATAATTATCCTTCTCAGAAGGAGCCTTTTGAAAAGACAAACACACAGCGGTGAAGTGTTTTCCTCTTATCAGAGTGACTTTTGAAAGCGAAGAATTGTTGGAAATGTCATCTTCAACCTGAAATGTCACATAGTTCCTGTTTAACCCCCCCCCCACCAAAAAAAATAAAAAACCTTCCTTAAATATTTCTCATGCTCTCTTACGTTAAAGCTCTCAGGGCTTTAGTCATCAAGCTGTATTGGAGCGGAGCATGCCTGCTTTTGTTTTTTCACTACAAGGAAGTGTCTGATTTTAGTGTCCTATCTGCAGCTTTCCATTCTCTGCTACATGCTTGTGGCCACAATGCTATTGTTACACTATAAGCCTGTGGTACAGCAGGTTTACCAAAAATACTTTTTGGCACGAGGAAATAAATTTGAGGAGCTGTCATGACAAACAAAGCTCATTACTAAGGTCACAAAATGTGTATATGTGAACACAAGGAGAGTTTTGACACAGAGGTTGCTAAACTGATGCTTGCTTACTGACCTATTAATAAACTGGTTTATCAACAGTTCGTTTAACACATTTTAATACTTTATAAGACTGGATTTCCTCCATGGTTTAACCTTAGCCTCTTTAAAGAAAACATAAAACATGGTGCATGTTCATGATAAACAACAGGCATCTTTGCTTTCTTGTAAGGAAGTAAATCTATTTTTAAGTGTAATAAATGCTCAAGGAAATGAATGGAAGTAATTGGCTGTTAAACTGGTTGGATCACAGATCAAAGTAGTACCATTAGCTGTCTAAGTCTTGTGATGTGTCACTGTGACCTCACTCATTTAAATGCTTTCACGCTTAACAACAAAAATTAATCGCTACACCCAGATTACTGCACAGTGGCTTCTACAGTGGATTCAATCAGATCAAAGCAGCCTGAAAAAAACAAAAACAAACAGCGAAACCGGCAACTTTTTTATTTTTAACACAAGTTTAAATTTCACTATTTGAAGAAGAAAAATATTTTTTGCCTTGTTAAGTGAGCAATAATAGAGGTTTGAATGTTTGCTGATTAACTCAAGTCATCTTTTCAGTAGTAATACTGAATCAACGCAAAAATACAATAACACACTAGTGTCTTATAGTTGGTGTAGATTGTGTATAGGCTCCTGATGTTTGATGTGGATATTATCATGAAGTAGGATGTTAAATGAGCAATAAATATATATTTTTTATGTTTTGCATCTTTATCGAACTCCTAAAGCTCATCAGTCTAGTGTTGCTACTGTGGAGCCATTTTCTATGAACTCCTTCACCTCCTGTTTACACTTCCCTTTGTCTCTTCTTCTAGTTCTACGTCTCGCCCAGTCTTGCTAGCTTTGTGTTGCTGATTGTTCCTCCTATGGCCGGTCTTGCTGTCATCTATGGCAGATACCTTCGCTCAATCTCCAAGCGCACACAGGACGCACTCGCACAAGCCACACAGGTACACAAACAGACTGACACCGCATCTGGGTTAAACAACTTGGATTGTACTTGAATATATCATTAGGATTCTTTTTATGATTCAGTGTTTTGGTCTTTAAGGTTAGTTACCAGTACCTAGTGTTTTTGGCCTTTTTACAAAAGATCCCATGTAAGTCCAAAAACTAAACTCTTCACAAAAATTTCACAAAATAATTATTATTAGATATAAAAAAGAGGTAAAATAAATTAAGAATTTAATAAGTTAAATAATAAAAAAAAAAGTAAAAATAAGTTGAAATTGTATAATAAAGATAAAATGCAATGCAATTCCTTGTGAAAAGATGACTATAGTGCATTGTGTAAATAGCTTAAACCATTTAATAAAGCAGAAAAAATGGATTACTAAGTGTGGTAAATGTAATTCAAAGTGGCACTGAAGGGAGTCAGTGTAGCAGAGTGTGTATTAAAAGGGCTTAGTTACTGTTTCTCTGCCCTTAGTTTTGTGTAAATATGATATAAGTGCTTTACTTCCTTCGGTAACTTTATTAAATTGAGAGACAGAGTAAATTTGCTTGTTGATAATTTGATTTTCAGTCAGTGAAGACCCAATAATATCTATAATATCGTGTAGTTGGCAGAGGAGCGAATCAGCAACATGCGGACAGTCAGAGCTTTTGGTAAGGAACTGTCAGAAGTCGACAAATACACACAGAAGACTGACCACGTCCTCAACCTGGCTAAAAAGGAGGCGGTGATGCGGGCTGGCTTCTTCGGAGTGGTGAGTGCGTTTGTGTGTTTGTGTCCTTTCAGTGATGCAAATCAAAGCAGTTAGCTAATGAGGCGTTGCACACAAGCTTCTGCTTTTTGCCGCCATAGTTTGAGCTTGTCACAATCAAGATGTTGCACCATAATAAGCGTGTGACCCTGTTCTCATAACAACGACAGAGAATATATAAACCAGCTTGTGTCCATTAAAAGTTAAAGCGCAATGCAACGTGTCCAGCCTTTAAACGGTTATATATCTTATAAAACCTGGACGTGTGTATTCCCTTGTCATAGCTGGGATTATTCTCCTTCTTTTATGACCATGATCGTATATAAAACATTTAATCAACAAACAACAAATATGCACTGTGTGTGTTACCTTTTATTGCAGGGCTGTTGAGTTTATGTATCGATGCAGCAAATAAATGTGCAATATTAAGATATTAAGACAGAGACTGGTGAGAAAACTTAACATTTAGCTGGTTTGTGCTGGTTCCCTAGTAGACAATTATCAGTGTAATTGAGGAGCAGTGGTCCCACATGTTAAGTTAATTAGATAACATGTGATCAGTGCGTGTGTGTATGTGTGGAAATGTTCAGACAGGTCTGAGTGGTAACATGATGATCCTGGCGGTGCTCTACAAAGGAGGCATTCTGATGGCCAGTCAGCACATGACTGTGGGAGAGCTCTCATCCTTCCTCATGTACACCTTTTGGGTGGGCATCAGTATCGCAGGTAAGATGCATATATTCATACACACATATCGGTGTATGTAGTGTTTGTGCGGTTGCTAACAGTACGGTGGTTTTGTGTTTTACTTGCAGGTCTGAGTTCCTTCTACTCTGAGCTGATGAAGGGTTTTGGAGCCGGGGCCAGGCTCTGGGAGCTGCTGGACAGAAAACCAGAGTTTCCTCTAAATGGTCAGAACACACAACATTTTAATATTCTGATTTATACTTATGCTTGTTATGTTGTCCTACCACTCACTCCAAGTATTTGTATAATGCCCAATCAAATTTTACCCCCAAAATCAAGTTCAAGTGAGTCTTGGATCAGGACCATTAGACCAGAGATGCCACATACTAAGCAATGAAACTCCAGTTTCTGTCAGTGTAAACAAGTGCAACTTAATATAAGATAAAGAAGTGCAATTTCAACAGTGCATCTCAGTTTTCCTACATTATAAAGCCAGAGTCAGCACGAGTCTTTGTGCTTAAAGTTTAAGAAATAAATGTGTAAATAAAAGAAAAAGTTCCATTAGTTCAACCCAGACTGTCCTATAATTATAAATCATAAAGAAACGTTTTTGTTTCTCTCCACTGTGGACCCATAGTGGAAAAACAGGAACTTAATTGTTTATATTGTTTATCTATTACATAATTACATTGGTTCCCTATGAGTGACCATGGGGAGGTCTTATCGTGTGTGTGTGTGTGTGTGTGTGGAAAGGAGTTGAGATGCTCAGACAAATTATTTGGGCCTCGGGTGGTTAACTAAGTGTAGGCCAGCCGGAGAGTGGTGAGGAGGGACGATCAATATAATGGGACTCTGGTTTGTGTGCGGAGTGGAGCAACAACTGCACTGAAACCTGAGAATGTGCCTGGCCACAGAACTCTGGAGTGGTTTTGTTTGTGGTGGCAACTTAATCTAACATCAAACTGATCCAACTACCAGGTCTGCTCCTCAAGTTTGAGCTAAACGGCTCCTGTTGTCAGGTGTGCTTTAAATTTTGGGGCATATTGGATTAAACAAACAGTAGCAACCTGCCTATTTGTGCTAATGTTTCTCTCCCTGTTGTATTAACTGAAAACTGATGTATTTACAGTCTCGCACCTGACGAGGCTGCGACTGAGCTATAAGTGCAGTAAAAGTTCTCAGACGGAGAAACATCAAATATGCAAATCCAGACACTTTTAGCATTTCACTGTCATTTTTCCTTAATGAATTAAATAAACTGAAAAAAAGTTTTCAAACTCTTTTAAACCAGAAAACTGTAGGTCAGAAACACCATAAAAAGTGGTAGAGATGCTTTGATAGTTTCAAATTGTCCGATTTATCTAAAATTTACATTTTAAAATGTAGGACAGGAGTGGCTATCTCTAGGCCTCGATCGCCGGTGTCCTGCAGGTTTTAGATATCACTCTGGGTCAACACACCTGAATCAAATGATTAGTTTATTAGGCTTCTGGAGAACTTCAACAAATATTAAGGAGGTAATTTAGCCATTTAAATCAGCTGTGATGGATCCAGGATACATCTAAAACCTACAGGACACCGGCTTTCGAGGCCTGGAGTTGGCCGCCCCTGATGTAGGATTTCTGTTTAAAATCAGTCTAGAGTTGAGCACACTCCATTGACTGGTTTAATACAATATAATCCTCTGTTAGAGTGATTTTGGTAATAGTTGTCACTGTTGTACTTAAATGTGTAAACCTTGTCTTAAACTGCATGTTAGAGATTCATCTGTTCCTT
>VUQR01036383.1:74438-92015 GCA_015108515.1 Hemichromis elongatus
AAAAACTGATCATGCTGTTTGTCTTCTTCTGTTCATGGGTGAAAAGTCTCTGTACTAGCGAGGCCTACTAGATACAGTCCTAACATCCTCTGCTGCTCCACAGAAGGTAAAATCCTCCCAGCAGACCAGCTGAAAGGCCAGCTCGAGTTCAGTGATGTCTCGTTTGCCTACCCGACACGTAAAGAAGCCCCCATTTTCCAGAATCTGAATCTCTTGGTCCCAGCTGGTAGCATCATGGCTTTGGTGGGGACCAGTGGATCAGGGAAATCATCCGTGGTTTCCCTTCTTCTCAGGCTGTACGACCCCGATGCTGGTGAGAACGAGCTCGTTCTGTCCTCTCCGCCGTCAGCGTAACACTTGAAGATAATGAAAATGTGAATTTTAAATTGATGTTTTTGTTCAGGTGTGATCACCATAGACGGTCATGACATCAGGGATTTAAACCCTTACTGGCTCAGAAGTCACATTGGAACTGTTAGCCAGGTAATTCTTACAGATATAATGCACACCACACAAGTTAAATACGCCACAAGCAACGCATAATGTATTACTGTACAAGACCTCTCACCCCTGCTGCATTTTTGCCTCCCTCTTGCAGGAGCCAGTGCTCTTTTCCTGCTCTATCAGAGAGAATATTGCATATGGAGCGACGGATCCAGATGCTGTTACTACTGAGGACATCTACAGAGCAGCCAAAGTAGCCAACGCCTATGACTTTATCCAGACGTTTCCTAAAGGCTTTGACACTGTGGTGGGGGAGAAAGGAGTCCTGCTGTCAGGTGAGGAACCGAAGCAACTGTTTATGATCTTATTATCTGTCCATTTCCTTAGCCATTTAGTTGTGCTTTCCCTGTCTGGGTTTAGTGTATTGCCTTAGAATGCACTAAATGCTTGCATAAGGTAGATAAATATATATATTTAGGGCCATGAAAAAAATCTTTTAGAGTAAAAGTATGGAGCACTTTTCAGCTGCTGTAGACTAACTTGACTCTGTGTACATGATTACCTTGTGTCTGTTTGTCAGGTGGTCAGAAGCAGAGGATAGCCATAGCCAGAGCTCTACTCAAGGTAAATATACAGTAGTTGTTTTACTGCTTAATCTCTCTCTGTGTCTAATCACTGCATTCACTGAAAAACATGAGTGAATGCAGTAACCGAAATCGTTTACTCTATTTCCAGATTTCCTTTTGTTGTGAAATGGTGTCTTTTAATAATATTTGTGGTTTCTTTCCTCAGAATCCAAAGATCCTGCTTTTAGATGAGGCTACCAGGTGAGAGAAATGATTACTCATCATTACTCATTGCTCATCTGAACATGAATACAGATTTTAAGTAATCTGTGATATAAACTTAGTTTAAAGACGGATATTAACTTATTTTAATCTTCATCTTTCTGTAGTGCGCTGGATGCTGAGAATGAGTTTCTTGTCCAGGAAGCTTTGGAGCGTCTGATGGAAGGTACACTGTACCCTCCTCTGCTTTCCCTGCCCTCCCTGTTGCATCACACATACGTAACCAAATGTATATTTAATTTCGTAATGTTCTCGTCCTTTTAACAGGGAGGACAGTCGTGATCATCGCTCACCGTCTCTCTACGATTAAGAACGCGGACGCTGTTGCTGTGCTGGACCAGCGGCGCATAGCTGAATGTGGCCAGCCCACTGAGCTGCTTGGAAACAGGCAAGGGCTGTTCAGGAAGCTGATGGAGAAACAGGCATTTCTACAGGAAGAGCAGCAGCGAGCACTTATCTGACAAGACAGGGAGCACGGATACGTGAATGACAAGAGAAATCGGAAGGTGAGGTCAGTGGCTGTGATAACCTCTGAACTCCAGTGAGGGGAAACCACTGGAAACAAACAAATTTTATTTAAAGCCGCAACTTTTCTTTCTCTCGTTGCTCAAAAGACTGCCGTACATGGCATCACATGATAAGTCCATAACTGAACTTTGGATCAGTCAGTACTTTTTGAAGATATCTCATCTTATGCTGAAGAAGGTGAGATTAAGAAAAGGGACTTATAACTACATTTTTAGGGTAAAAGCTCAAATCCTGTTTTCTGTTCTTCAGACGTTCAGAAAGAATTTGAAGAATTTAAATGTGACTCTGCGTTTGGATTTTTTTTTCTTTATAAAGATACAAAAACAGTCCAGTTTGATTTATACAGCTCTGCTAAATGTATATTTGTTTTTGTGTCTCTACAGCTTATTTTTTATTTCTATAAAGACTTGAAGCCTTTTACTGTCATAGTCTAAAAAAAACTAATGAACTAAATGAGCAGCTATATATATATATTTATATACATATATATGTATGTGGTGTTTACACCCTTGTAAAACAGGACAACACTATTTTAATACCTTTTGATTAATGTATGCACATTTGTCATTTAAAGATCAGTTTTAGTCTGAACCAGTTGGTTCAGTTACACTTCAGCTGTTTGCGTTCAGGATTTAACGGACAATCTTGAAACTGTTGAACTCTACTGTCTTTGTTTGTCAAATGTAATAAAAATGAGTTCAGAGGCAGGGTAAAGCTGACCGAGGCTGCTGAACAGACACATTCATGTTTGGAGATCTGCTGCTCTCAAGGAGGAAGGACACTGGAGTCAAGTCAATAGAGTCTGTGCATGTCTGCATATCATCAAAACGTCTATCTCACTGTCTGAAATCCACATTTTCATTGTCTTATATCATCTTCAGAGAGTTACACAGTCCAGATGAGAGTGTTACCTTTTAATTTGGAAAAGCAGAAAACGGCATTACACCTTTAAAGATGTGAGTGTACATGTGAGCACAGATGACGCTGCTTATGTGGCATAATCATCTCCTCTGTGCACAGCCTGGTGTTTACTGGATGTGCACTTTGCTGGCTTTAAATTCTCTGAAAACCTTTCAGCACTATAACTCCACGTAGGTGGTTAATCTTATAAGGTGCATAGAGAGGCTGTGATGGACCGAGCAGTGGAGGAATCTTAGGCACAGGTTAATGTCTAAGAAAAGGATTTTTTATTTAATTCAAAAAACATAATCTGTTAAATCATGCAAAAAGAATCAAAGTCTTGGGCCCATAAAAGAGGTCAAAATAACAGAACTCGCAAACAAACTGACCTATCCTAACGAGACAAAGGGGAAACTTAAATAGTGGCTGATCAGCCCACAAAAACACGAAAAAGAGGGGGCTGTAAGTGCAGCCATCACTGAGGCAGACTAAGAAGTTATGACTCTCCTGCATAAATATTAGGTTCATAAATGCCCTCTTCACGCCTCACTGCAATTCTGTTTGCTAGGATATTCGTTAATTTTTAACCCAGACATTTAATTGTCCTGAGGCCAAATTCCCTGCTTCTCTATTGGAAACAGCTCCTTTGTGTTTGTAGCTCTAGAGCCCAGTTAACCTTTGTAACAAGTAGCTGGGAACTGATTATACGTCTACATCAGTTACTAAACTCTTTTTATATTTTAAAAAGTCAGTAACAAGTAACATGAAGGACTCCTATGATAATGATCAAATATTAATATAGATGTTATAGTGCTGTATCTTACACATACTTGCTGTTTGTTACATTTAGACGCTCAGGTCTATTATGAATGAATTAATCCTTGGAAACTGTTTATGACAAATGGCGAGATGGGTGCAAACAATTTAGCTTACAGTTTGCAGTGATGAGAGGTGGCTCATGAGTGAGACTAATGCAGGTTTTAGGGGAAATGAATCCGGCATTGATCT
The DNA here is from genome assembly GCA_015108515.1 of Hemichromis elongatus. Classification (NCBI taxonomy): domain Eukaryota; kingdom Metazoa; phylum Chordata; class Actinopteri; order Cichliformes; family Cichlidae; genus Hemichromis; species Hemichromis elongatus. Next base: position 78,167 of record VUQR01036383.1, read on the forward strand.
GCAGTGACTTGTTTTGTGTGCCACTTTAGAGATGCGAGTTATTTATTCATTGTAGCGTGTCGACTGTACATCAGCTGGATTTTATCTGTGTGTCCTATATGATATAAGTATATTGAACACAAGATGTTATATCGTGTACAGTTTTCTTCTTAAAAACAAAGAAATTTTTTTTTACTTAAATGACATTAGAGTTTCACGTCATTGCGACATGTTCAAATCCAGTCCAAATTTTAGAGCTAAATATACTTAAAAGGTGCCTTGAATGTCTTTTTGCCAAACCGAAGAAGCTGAAGAGTAAATTCACTCCAGACTAGAGTAAATGCTGAACATTCGTTAAGCTGATAGCAGATCTATGTGCTCACACAACTCACAGCTGCAAGGTTTTTTTTCTTTTTCGAACTTGTATATAACGAGATATAAATAGGACATGGTGGGTTTTTAATGACTTTTTTGTGGTCAATAAATTATGATACTTTTATGTAAAGATAAATAAAGTAAATTACTAATAAGTTGGTGTGCCTGTGTGTGTGTGTGTGTGCATGTCTGGACAGGTATTAATATCTTCGTGGGGACCAAAAATTGGAAGTTTACTATTCTCGTGGGGAACGACAGCCCTTGTGGGGACCAAAATCCCGGTCCCCACGAGTTTAAAGGCATTTTTGAGACTCAAAATGTGGTTTAAGTGTCAGGGTTACAATTAAGTTATGGTTAGGGTTAGGGTAAGAGGTTAGGGAAAGCATTATGTCAATACAATGTCCCCACAAGTAATGAATACCCAATGCCTGTGCGCGTGCGTGCGTGCGGTTAGTCCCATGAACAGTCTCAAAGTTGAGTTTAATTCATTAATTCAGTTTTACCTATATAGAATCAAATTACAACAAAAGTCACCTCAGGGTGCTTAATATTGCAGAGAACATAGGGGTTCATCTGTTAAGGTTTTCTATGAGCAAGTACTTAGTGACAGTAGAAAGGAAAACCTTCCTTGTAACAGAAAGAAATCTCCTGCAAGAACCGGGTTTGGGGAGGGTCGGCCGTCTGCCGAGGTTGGGGATATGAAGAGGGAGACGGGACAGAAAGACACTCTGTGGAAGGGAATGAGAGATGAATAACCAATGATCAACCCGCCTTTTATGTTGCAGGTCAAACTGAGCTGTTTCGAAGTTTGAAGTACTTTTAACCCCCCGCATGTTTATGTCACATAGTGTTTGGGTCAGTTTGATCCGACATTCAAAGTGGTGGTTAAAGGGGTCAAAAGCTGTTTGCTTCTTTAGAACTGTGAGCCACATTTAGCAACACACACAACACTCCCTGTTCTATTGAAATCATGTGTATAGCACGTGAATGCAGGTGGCATTATGACTTTTTCTCCACTCACATTGAGGGGACACTCGGCAGCAAAAGAGCAAAACATATAATGAATTTCTGTAGTGGAATCTTAATCTTATAATGACCTTTTCTATCATATTTGATACACGAGTTTCTAAAACTTCTATCTCATCAACATGATAAATACTTGGCTGTTTTTGTTTTTTGTTTAGAATTAACATTGGGCATTTTTAGCAACGTTTTGTTATCAACAATATATCAAATGTGATATAAAAAATATATCATAAGAGATTTACTGAATGAGCAGCAGAAGGAAACAGTCCATGTCCCTGGAAGCTCTAAAACTCAACTTTGATCACAGAGGAGGAGGATGTGTCTGATGGAGACCGTTGTGAAGTTAATGAAAATATTCCTCCAATCATGATAACAACATCAAAATGGTGAAATAGTCATCTTCATCCTCAAATATACATCAGGCAAAACTGTCTGCACAAAACGCGGTGCCAGTAAAATGACAGTGACTCCTGTGATGGACATCAAGTCAGCTTTTCTAAAAATGACTAATCTAGAAGGACTGTGTGTTTCGGGCTTAGAATCAGAATGATGGATATTTGGGATTACTCATCCAGGTTGGAGTCTGTAAGTCGGGCAAAGACCCTACAATAATACAGAGAAATCCCAACAATCTGGTGTACCCCTATAACCGAGTATTTTGGCAAAAGTGGAAGGAAGGAAGAAACATCTGACTGAACCAGAACTGTAAGCTCTGTCAAAAAGAAAATTTTAAGCCTGTTCTTAGAAGTAAAGAAGGTGTCTGTCTGGATCCAAATTGAGAGCTGGTTCTACAGAAGAAAGTCCTGAAAGTTCAGAATATTGGGAGACAAAGAAGAATAGAAATGTACAGTAGCTATATCTATAAAAGAAAAGCCCCCTTTGGGCATATTTTAAACAATCAGAGACGTAGTGACAGGTGTGCTTCCTCTTAGCCCCGCCTCACACAGGTTGCCCACTTCCAACACAAAACCAGAGAGAGTCAACTCTCTCGGGTAGAGTAAGTAGGGTCATCACACTAGTATTTAAACTTGTTTAAACAGTTTCCTCTACAGTTCCAGCAAAAACGATGATGAATCAAGCAGCCCCAGCTGCTCTGCCATTCTCTTTCATAATACCACATTTGCTCACCCATCTTACAGTTAGGACCAGAAGTATCTGGTTGATTACATTTTCAGCTTTAATTAAAGGAGTTTAAGAAAAGTATTTCACCAGCTTGCAATATAATATCCACGGAAATAAGGAACGTAACTGTACTTCTATACTTATCATCAAAATCCATAAAACAAACATGTCATGAAATCTATTGATTCTATTGTGTTTTTTGTCTTTGTGAGTTTATAAAAGTGATTTTAATGTTTGATCTTTAATGTGATTTTTTTTTATGCTCACATGCCTCTCTGTATGTCTGGGTTTAGCTGATTAATTTAATGTGCCATCAGACAGCCAGTGACTGCAGATGAAAATTAGCCTGTGTTGCTAAATGTAGCATATTTACATAATGAATTCAAGGCTCGTGTTAATTAATGTGCATTGTCCTTTTTAAATAAAGATATTTGATTAAAAATTAAAGGCATCTTATGAAGTCCTTGATTTTTATTTTTTATTTTTTTGCTACAGCACTGGCTCCAATGTATTTAACAGATCACATGGTTAAATGAGGTGTTTCCTCTCCTTCTACCATTATTCTGGTACAAGTAAAGCTTGGTTTCAATTGTCTGTGAAGGTTCTCAATCATCCAGGTCATCATAGTCTAAGGAGCTGTAAAGAAAAAGGCGTCTGGACTTCTTTAGATTGCTTGAAGATGTTTCACCTCTCATCCGAGAAGCTTCTTCAGTTCTTCAGTTGGTTTCAATTGCCCAGATTTTTTTTTATTATCTATTTTAGATGTTTTCTGAAAAAATAGAATCTGACCTTTTTTTTTTGCTCACTGTATGACCTCCTTGGGTGGATTTGGGTGGATGTTGTGTAATTATCCACTATAGGGGCCTCTGCTGAGCTGAGAAGTGCATTTATTCTTTTTAAAAATGATTCAGATTAGTGATTTGACCACTGCTAAAGTCTCTCTGTTCATTTTGGTTAATGATGACCTCCTTCATTTACATTGACCCTTCACCTCATATTGAGTTCAGGTGAACAGCCTCTATATTGTTAACCCTTAGGGGAACCCCCCCCGATGTTTTATCAGCTAAATTTGTCATGAAAAAACTCATCTGTCCAATTACTTTGTGCAAAATGGCAGTAATTCATAAACAGTTAATGCAATACCTTCATTTAAACCTGACAGTCTGCACTTCAATCAGATATTGAAAGTCAGATTTAAAGTCCATTGTTGTATAAAGGCAAAATTACAGAAAGAAGTTATAATTCTCCTCATGTTCATGGACCTAACTGCATCTCAGTGTATGCCTGTGCAGTGTTTCTGACTCTCAGTAGGTGGCACTGCTGCTTCATACACTACCTTCCTGCTATGAGGCTCTCACTTTAGGTTTCTGGTTCAGTCCTTCATACCAGACTGAAACCCCATGGTTGTGATATGACTAATGTGTATTCAGCTGCTGGTAGGTTGTGTTGACAGTGCTGTGAACTTCGCTGCAAATAGACCGTTGTCCCATCTGCTGGCACACAGACAGGTCGTGGCAACGAAAGGATGCAGTCGATATATTTATCCTTGTAAAACGTTTGTTACACCTGGGGGGCAGCTTAAGAGTCTACCAAGATGAATCAAGTCTGCATTGGCTTGGATTTAAAATTTGAAAATTGTCAGTTCTGCTTTGTAAATGAGAGATTTTAGAGCACATACACACAATATTGAACCACACTGAAAACATCTGGAATAAAACAAACATTTTATGAATAGTTTTATTAATTCTTGACCTTAGTGGGCAAATAATGCTATAAAGAGGACTTAATCTAATCTAAAATCTAAATATCTGATCTTGGAATATTTCTGGCATATTCCAGAAGACTTTGATGTCTTACTGAGGTGTCTCGCTGCTTCAATTAGGTGGCGTTTAACTTAAGACTATAGACGTTGGGTTCTCCCTCGCACCAGACCAGGTCTCCAATTCCAGCTCCATGTGCTGCAGCTCCCCTCACCGATCCCTACGTGACTACACTGAGCTATTTGAAGAATGCCACAAAGAGGTTCTGACCCTTCTTGGCCTTACACAACAGCATTCAAAGTCTTTATTTGTCACTTAGCAACATCGCACAGAGTCTTACACAGCTACAAAACAGGAATATAACTAACTAACTAGAATAATTTATACTGCATTTTGAATTTAGGTAGCCATGAGTCAACCTCTGCCTCTCTGTGGCATGTCAGCACCGCCCATCATCATCCATAACACTGCCCACATGGTGACATTTTACTATCTTCATGTTATGATCACATCGAGCACTGGAGGGTGATTCCATGAGCCGATTGAATCAAAATGAAGGGAAACGAGCTGATATTTTATGGTTGTGTTCAGTTTTACCTGTCCACTTACAACATCCTCCGTATCCTCAGCCACTCCTCACAGCAGCAAAATGGACAGCAAGTTCATTTAAATCTCCAACACCAAGTCCTGCCTATTCGCTCTTAAAATAAAGAAAGATCTACTGTACATGTCGAGCATGCTGCCACACTTTAAAAGGTAGGACGCTCATGTACAGCAAGAGTATTGGTTCCAGCTACTGAATGCCTGAGCTTGTGCTATTCTTACACGTTCCCTGACACTCTCGCCCTCTGCGCTCCCATGATGGTCCTGAAACTTTCAGCTGAAGAAAGCCTCGCTAGAAAAGTAGCAGGTAGGCAGCTGGAGAAACTGAGGGAGCATTTAGAAAGAAAATACTCTTTTCTCTCGGCCTATTCACTTCTAAAAAAGTGTCCAAAATGCTCTATGTCACCTGTCAACTACATCTACTTTTCAAAACACACAAACCCCCCAAAATATTCTCCCTTTCAAAGTCTCTGTCTCTCTTCAGCTGCCTCAGTCACACATCTTCTGACCAACTGCAGTAATCTTTTCTGTCACCTGCTGCACACGCCCTTTCACCTCCATCTTCCTCCTCCCCCTATGCTCCAGGCTTGCTCTCTCTAATCTCCTCCCACTCAGCCCCTCTGACCTCCTCTTGCGCGTCCCCCTCTCACACTCCCCAACAACTGCCAGTCCCTTTACATTTTAGGTGTTTCACTGGCCCCCAGATCCAAAATGGTTCACAACAAGTGCATAAAAGTAGCTCAACCTTGCTCTGCAGCTCCTCCACCCCTTCAGCCCCCCACCTCCCACATGCAAACACATTCCCTAATCCACATTCTCTACTTTCAGCTTGTACCCAAGGAGGCCCTGCTCAATTGCTCTCATCCACCAAGACTTCCAAGATTTTGTCAGCCTACCTCCTCTTTTCCTATTTTTTTTTTTTTTTGACATATAAATGAGCCCAGGTACTGCGGAAATTCATTTTAAGTTCAGGAAGAAATCATCAAATCACTGAATGCAATTAAAAAATTATCTGATTAAGTCCTCTGTTTACACAGGAATCAATGCATCACTTCCAGCCACTTGCAGGCCATAGTTAGTTGCTGTAGTGACAATCCAGGTTATCTAAGATTATGTGTTAATATTTCTTTCCTCCAATAGGAATCCAACTTGATAAGTAAAATATAGACCAGCTTCTTTTTATCAGTCATTCTGTCCATCATCCATCATCATCCTCCATGATATATTTTTAAATATTTGCAATTAAATTTGTACAAACAACCAGATTCTACACAAATAATCTACAAAGAAATCCTTGATTTAAGAGCTCAATATTAAAAATTAATTAATTAATTAATAAGTCATGTTGTCCTGTTTTCTGCATATGCTGCTTTCAGGTAGGAATTCCAGGAGTTGCCAGACCCATTGGGATGTTTTTTTCTGTCTGATTGATCAGTTCACCATAAATATGCTTCTTTTCTCTTCTGCTTTAGATACATCTCAGGTTTTTTTTGTTTCTGCTCTAATCTATTCCTCTCTCACTCCTCCTATGGAGTTATTATAACCACCTTGGCACCTCCTCTTTCATTCCTTTTGGTGTATCTGTTGGTAATACACACTAACATTCATGTGTACACACATGCACAGACACACTCTCCATTTGTCACACACGCACCAGCTCCCCTCCTCCATTAGAGTTATAATTAATCCAACTGCTCCACTGACAGAGCAGAGTAGCCCCTTCAGATAAGGTTTCAGCGGCTGGCTTCTTCGAACTTAGAGCTCTGTGAATTTAAAGCCACGTGGGCTGCAGGATGTCAGATTTTGAATTTCATTACTTGCACTTTTTAATACACTATTTAATGCATTTCAATACATTTGTGGATGCAGTTATAACTGAGAAAAAGGCTTTCAGTTTGCAATCTCATAATTCTGATCAGTTCTCTGTACATTAATCTGTATGTTTAGTATTTAGTGTTGTTTTTTAATAAGAGTACATTTAAACTAGCAATCAGTGGATAAAAAGTACACTTTTACACTCAACACTGCAACTTAATTCTCCTTTTAATTAGTGTGATTAATTAGAAATTAAGCTCTAATTCTGACATGCGGTGGCTGAAATAATGCAGTATATATTTAGCTGTTTACATACAGCATTTCCAACTTCAGCTTTTACCCATTGATCTTTAATAAACCTGTATTAATTGAGTTATTAATTGGCCCTGTGCAGCACTCTTCCTGGTTGACCTCTCAGTCACTACTTTAAGCCCCAGCCCTCGCTGTGGCCTAAATCTGTTCAGATGAGGGAAGCATTTTCCCATTTTAAGGCTGGATGAGGCCTAGTAGCTACAAATCTATAACCCTGCTTGGTAGCAATTGGCGTCTCCCCTAGAAACACCCCCCAGTGGCCCGCATGGTCCTTATACGGCCCTCGAGGTGGGACCGCGAGTCTTGATGGGAGGTCAAAGCGACAGTTCCATATATGGCGCGCGCTCTTTCCACGTCGGGAGCGCGCAGCGTCACTTCTGATCCCCTCCTGAAATCCAATTGATGGAGTGCCCTTGCCTTCACGTCGCCACCCCACCTCCACCCACTCCCCAGCCTCAGCCTGTCAGTATCCTAATATGGCAGAGGGCCGGGATGGGGGCCAGTGCTGAGGTTTGTGAATGGTGGACGTTGGGTATAAAAGGTGGACAGGCAGCAGTGAGGACCGTAGCTGGTTCAGCAGCAGCACTGGTTGGGTCGTTCTCTCCGAGCCGCAGACACACCCCCTAAGGTAAGACCCTGCTAGGACCTGACACTCCCGAAGCCACTTATCCAGGTTGGGACACCAGACTAAACCTTAACCGGGGAGCCATTGGAGCAGCTACTGAGGGGCAAAAATTAGGAAGGACAAACGGGGACAGAAGGCATAGGACGAGAGGCTGCTTTGGGGGAACTTGGGCAGGACTGCTGGAGGATAGCTAGACCATAAGAGAGACCTGAAAGAAGAAGAACTGTTCATATTTGGGGAGGCAGAACACAAACACAGTACTTGGAAAAGCCTAAACTATCTTATCTGGAAGTAAATAGACCAATTAATTGATCAATTGATAGATAGGTAGATAAAGCATTTGGACTGATTTTCTGGTCTGATCGTAAGCTGTAAAACAGTTCTACTTTATGCCAGCTGAAAACCCAGTGTAGTTTACCTGAAGGAGGAATGGTGAGACAAATACTCGTAATTTTGGTTTAACATTAGGGCATTTGAGAGCCTTGATTTCTCCTAAGATAAAAATTTAAAGTAAATCTTAGACAAATCTCGCCAAATTACAATAGACAATTTAAAAAATATCAGTTACTTTTATAAAAATTTGACGTTTAAAAAGGATAATCGTCATGCGTAATGGCTTGTTAATGTGCCATATATGCGTTTAGCGCAAGCAGTGGACCTGAACAGGTTCTTGCTCCATTAAATTAGTTTTAGTCTTTTTAGCCACACGTAGGATGCGAATACAAAATAATTATATGGTTAATCAACGCCTTACTGTGTAATTAATTTCTGTCATATACATTATGGATTTGATGTGATTTTAACTCAAATATTTTGTCTTCCTCTCCTCTCTTACAGAAGCCAACATGTGTGACGACGATGAGACTACCGCCCTTGTGTGCGACAACGGCTCCGGCCTGGTGAAGGCTGGCTTCGCCGGAGACGATGCCCCCAGGGCCGTGTTCCCCTCCATCGTCGGCCGTCCCCGCCACCAGGTAAACAGCGAAGAAAATTAACCGATAGACTTGATAACATCCTGGACTTATTGGCAGCAGTCATTATTTCACACTCACTAATTGTCGCACCTCACCCAATTTTTTTGTTTACGTTTAGTATCAAGAAATAAAAATAACTTTCCCTGAAAATATCCAAAAAACAAAAAGGTTAACATTTTGGATTGTTAAAACATTTAACTGATATTTCAATTCTTTATTGTAAAAGTTCAGCTGCATGTGCAGCTGATACCAGTGCAGTCATAATATCTTTGGCTCCTTTTACCTTGAGCAGCCTTTAAATTAGTAACAAATGAAGTGCCAACCTCACAACTGCTCTGTCTGTCTCTGTGACTAGCGCTGATATTTGGCACATTTACGCAATGGTCACTATGTCTGTTCAAAGACTTTAATCTGTCCAGGAAAGGTCGCACATCTGTATGGATCAGTTGACGTCCCCGGCTAACCTTCCTTTATTTTGCCCTCTCTCCTCCCTTCAGGGTGTCATGGTCGGTATGGGTCAGAAGGACTCCTACGTCGGTGACGAGGCCCAGAGCAAGAGGGGTATCCTGACTCTGAAGTACCCCATTGAGCACGGCATCATCACCAACTGGGACGACATGGAGAAGATCTGGCACCACACCTTCTACAATGAGCTGAGAGTGGCCCCCGAGGAGCACCCCACCCTGCTCACTGAGGCCCCACTGAACCCCAAGGCCAACAGGGAGAAGATGACCCAGATCATGTTTGAGACCTTCAACGTCCCTGCCATGTATGTGGCCATCCAGGCTGTGCTGTCCCTGTACGCTTCTGGCCGTACCACCGGTAAGACAGACATAAAACAAACAAACAAACATAGCTTACTAAACACATAAAACACATACAGCTAGTTTACCTTATTACTTATTAATATGTTATTGACACAGTCAATCGATCTAACATAAAAGACAACTATTGAGTGAGCAATTTCACAACCAAACGCGTTTACGCACAACCTTAACGCAGTCCACCAGCCGTTCTGGGACTGTTTATGTAGGTTTATTTGCCTTTATCTTATAAATTATCCCCCAAGTACCCACCTCACCCATAATTTTACACACAAAACAAATTTTCTTAACAATTTTTTTTTTTTTGTAGCTCGGTCTTTACTAACTTTTCTTCGTGCCTCTCTATAGGTATTGTGCTGGATGCTGGTGATGGTGTGACCCACAACGTCCCAGTCTATGAGGGTTACGCCCTGCCCCACGCCATCATGCGTCTGGACCTGGCTGGTCGCGATCTGACCGACTACCTGATGAAGATCCTGACTGAGCGTGGCTACTCCTTCGTTACCACTGGTGAGCAATTTAACAATAATCAACACGGCCTAAAAGAAAGGGGGAAAAGAAAGAAGAAAACTAGCATTTTTTAGCAAGACACTATCTAAGGGAAGACGATTTCAAATTGTCAGTTAAACTTTAATTTCATTAGTAGGGGTGGGATAATTTGCTATGACATGCTTTGATCAAAGATTTACGCATACGGACAAAAAAGTTCCAGCAAATAATTGTCACACTTCGTGAGGTCTATTATTGCCCACATGCGCGCATACTGATACTTAAAAGTAAAGACATTGTTTTAAATAGAGTGAAAAAAAGATGTGTACATGTTCACAACAGCGAAGAATTTGCGTAGTTTGGCCCATTAAATCAGTGTTATTACGCACATGCCATCTGTAGTCTTCGCGCTTTGGCACTCTGAATAATAACTTATCAATTTATACCTCCACAGCCGAGCGTGAGATCGTGCGTGACATCAAGGAGAAGCTGTGCTATGTGGCTCTGGACTTCGAGAACGAGATGGCCACCGCTGCCTCCTCCTCCTCCCTGGAGAAGAGCTACGAGCTTCCCGACGGTCAGGTCATCACCATTGGTAACGAGAGGTTCCGTTGCCCCGAGACCCTCTTCCAGCCTTCCTTCATCGGTACTTCAAAGAATTAGTTCTTTAAAAAAAATTTTTTCCCACAAAATAGACTTATGGAGTCTACTGGTACACACTGGGTACTAATTTCTTAACACTTTTTCATCTCATCTGAACAGGTATGGAGTCTGCTGGTATTCATGAGACTGCCTACAACAGCATCATGAAGTGCGATATTGACATCCGTAAGGATCTGTACGCCAACAATGTGCTCTCCGGTGGTACCACCATGTACCCTGGTATTGCTGACCGTATGCAGAAGGAAATCACTGCCCTGGCCCCCAGCACCATGAAGATCAAGGTGAAATTGAAATTTAATTCAATTGATTGAAATTTAATTAAAATCAGAGAACCAAAAGCTTCAGTATACAAAAAGATTGAAATATTTTACGGCAAATACACACCCGAATTCACTGAACACTTGTTCACTTATAAATCCTTTACTAATCCGCTCTCTCCTCCTCCAGATCATTGCTCCACCCGAGAGGAAGTACTCTGTCTGGATCGGTGGCTCCATCCTGGCTTCCCTGTCCACCTTCCAGCAGATGTGGATCTCCAAGCAGGAGTACGACGAGGCCGGCCCCAGCATTGTCCACAGGAAGTGCTTCTAAATCCTCCATCTTTTTTTCCAGCTTCTCCATCATCTCAATTATTTTTACCACCAGCCGTCTGGATATCAAGCAAGGAGGAGGATCGACCTCTGCGGCACGACAACACTCTGCTGTCGATGGACTGTCTGTCCGCGCTGCTGACATTCATATGCATTTTTTAAACCTTTCAAAAATGTGCATATTTTATGGCTGTCTGTTGTCTGTGTTGCACGGAGAAAGGCTGTGAAAACCACCACTGAACCATGCATCCACCAAAAAAAACTTTAATAAAAAAAATAAGAACAACATGTTGCCCAACACATGTGAATGTAAGTGTATATACATATTGATAATTTATTAAAGTCCATTATTTGGTAACTTTGCCCCTGGTCTTGTTATTCCGGTAGTGGCAGAGGATGACAAACAACAGTGCAGGGAAATCAGACGATAATTACATTTTTATTTCTTAAAAGATACATTTGCCTTACGCCAACAATGTAATATTTCAGTATTCAACAAATCCTCCAAGAACTGGGGGGAATAAACCGGAATAATCACTAAACAAAACAGTGCGGCTAACCCACGAAAGCGCTGACCAGGTGCAGGGCACATTCACGGACATCTAAATGCGATGTCATATTTGGATGGATGAGAGGCAGAAGGAGGGGCTGCTAGGTGAAAGAGGTTGTAGAGCAGTTGTAGACAGTCGGTGTTTGACTTGCGAGGAATGCGCATAGGCAGCAGCAGAAGCTCCGCCTTTTAGACTTGCTGGATTAGTAGCATACCGGACACCTGACACCCTCCTTGCACGACCATAGGAGCTCGCCGAACGGCCCCCAGACCATCTTTAGACACAACCAGACCCCGGGTACAGTGGGTCATCTCCGCAGGATTATACCTTATATGCCTATAAACTCACAGGTTATGGACATGGAGGTTTGGGAGTAGGCTGCAGGCTCGCACATCATTTATAGCACACGAGTAGCCTATTGTAAGACAACATGTCCCCCCATAAGGACACCACTTATCTTAATTAACACTTCGGGTTAGGCTTAATCACTGAAGCCCAAACGAGTCATGCTTTATTCAACAAAAACAAACTGTATTTTTTATTCTCTTTTGCCATTTTTCACTTGTTCATTGGCCGCACGGACGGCATTCCTGACATCACGGCGCGGGGCCACCTGTTGCGGGTGTGTTTGGCTTTTTAAAAACGTCTTCAGGCGGGCGGAGCTAAGCTCGGAGACGCAGTCCCGTGTGTGATTACAGCAGCAGCGGCACCGTGAACGCCATCTGTTCAGCTCTGCTTCCGCGAAATCCGACCCCGGTGTGAGTATATTTACTGTACGCAAAATTAGACCGTTACAGCCCCGAATTTCTCCGTGCGAGCCGCGCACTGCTGTTGAGTAGTGACGATGGATTGTCTGTGACATTTAACGTTTACTGCGCTTCACCTGCGGCCGCTGACAGGCGATTAGCGCTGACGTTTGTCAGCATTAGCGCCATATGATTAATAATGGACGTCTATAAATAACACATTTGTCATTAAGAGGTAATAGCTATAAAAGCCACAGACAATAAATAGCCGGTTATAACTGATTCTCAGTTATAGCCTAATGGCGTATATGATACACTTGTGCTTTCTGTACGCATTTTTTGCATAGTTGGGCTACGGAAGCAGCATTTTTCAGCAGCGAGGACAGGCTATAGAGTTGTAGCTGCCTGTCATGTTTTTGTTTTTGTTTTTTTACACTGATTAGTGGCTGACCTGTAAATTTTAATATTCAATAGCAGCTTGCAACTCTGCGGCCAATCAAAGTAGAAGGTAGCACTTACGTCATCGCGTTCAGGACCTTTCTGTTCTTAACGTTGTAAAGGTTTGTAGCGGAGGCCATTTAAATCGCCGATTAAATAAATAAAAAATAGATCATTTAGTATGTAATTTCCCCCGGATTTGTCTTTTATCACCTTTCCTAACCCAAAGAGGGAAACTGCCCCCGTCCCCCGTCCCTGCGCCTACATCTCACTTCGACAGGATGTAGGCGGGCTCCTTAAAGGAGGGGGAAACCCTCGTGCAGCTCAGTCATTGGTTTTAACGGCTTCCCCATTATCTTTTAAATGTCTGGCGGTGGTAACAAACGCGCAGCTGTACGGAAAGGGGCGTGGAGGCTGTTTAGTCTTACAACAACTTGTTCTGCGTGAGTAGCAATAAGCTGTTTTTTTGGGGGTTTTTTTTAAGTTTAAATAGATTCCAGAGGATCAAGATGGTGGCGAAGAGGATCCGCTCGGAGTACATGAAGAAGTTCAAAGATCCCAAATGGGACACCTACACTAAATGCTACGAGGAGATGCTTAAGTACAGGCTGACCCGCAGGCTACTGGAACATACACACAACCCCTGGTTCTGGAGCGGCTCCGACACTGACTCGGACTCGGGAGGGAGAAGTCCGCGTATTCCTCCAAGCAAGAACCAGGTACGGGACCAGGAGGAGACCGGCGGCCGTGCGGAGGCTGATCTAGAGGAGTGTGGGGGTGCGCGGACGGACACACAGCAGGAGCCGAGCAGAACCTCTGGGCCCGTACCCAGGCTTCCTATTCAGGATGAGGAAGAGGACAGAGAACCTGGCGCACAGTTTGCTGTTCATGGTAACCTGTATAAAAACCCTTAATAACATACCGGAATGTACTATATTAAATACTATGCCACCGAAA
>VUQR01036383.1:102398-112543 GCA_015108515.1 Hemichromis elongatus
AGAGGAGAGGAGAGGAGAGGAGAGGAGAGGAGAGGAGAGGAGGAGAGGAGAGGAGAGGAGAGGAGAGGAGAGGAGAGATACCTGGTGATATCATAGACCAGCAGGGCTCCTGCTGCTCCTCTGTAGTAGCTCCTGGTCACAGACCTAACACACAGACACACAGATTAGCAGACATACAGTCAGAACAATCAGGGATTATACAATACATTCCCTGTGAAGGAATGAAAAAACACTATTGCATGTGTAGAAACAATTTAACTCCTGATCTTTGCAGAGACCCACATATATCTCTTTGCAGAGATACAAACGTCTGCTGCAGTCTAATCAGGTCGGTCTTTAACTTGCTAGCTCCACAGTCCATGATGCTGGATTGTGGCAACACACACACAGACCTTCTAACCGTCTGGGGCATGCATCGTTAGTGAGTGGGTGTCATGTTTGCTGCTCGGTGCACCCTCTGTTCAGACAGCTGCATCCAGCCAGGACAAAACAACAGAACCCATTCCTGGTGTGTGCTACCACTGAAAAAAGGCAATTCTGGAAAATATCTTCCCCAGATTCTCCCTAAATTGTCCCAAGTTCATGTGTGAAAAACAGCTATAGCAGAAAGTGGAATAAATAAAATAAACCGCAGCAACAAAACTACAACTGTGACCGTTTTACTCCGGACATCGATTAAGCAGCCAAGTTTAATAACTGCTGCTTTTTCAGATCTCCATTACCTTTCAACACTCCAGTGTCTGTCACTCTGGTCTTTAAGCTTTAGTACTGTTAGCTGAATGTCTGCAGTATAGCAGAGATGACTTATGCAGAAAATGGATATTTACATTGGGATTTTTCTCTACCTGAACCTCTCTTGTCCTGCGGTGTCCCAAATCTGAAGCTTGACCATTTTGTTGACCACACTGATGATCTTAGAACCAAACTCGACTCCGATTGTGTGGTTAGATTCATCCTTGACTAGAAAAAAAAAAAACATGTAAATGCATTAATATTATTAAATAAGTGGGATGAATAGTGCTGATATGACAATCACTGTGTGGCTGTAAGGAAAACAACTGTTGCCTCTGTACTTCAATGAAAAAAAAGCCAATTTCAGCACATGTGTGGATGAGACAATGATTTTCTTTGAGAAGTTCTTCTCTTGGGGGGAATTACAGAGTGAGGTTGTTTATCAGAAGTTTCTATTGGCCACTACATTCCAGTGAAAGAAACTCTTAATGCTTCAGCATATCAAGACACTTTGGACCATTTCATGATCCCAACTGTGTGGGAACAGTTTGGGGATGGCCTATTCCTGCTCCAACATGACTGCACACCAGTGCACAAAGCAAGGTCCATAAAGACATGGATGAGTGAGTTTGGCATGGAAGCATTTGACTGGCCTGTACAGAGTCCTGACCTCAGCCCGACAGAGCAACTTTAGAATGAATTAGAGCAGAGACTGCAAGCCAGGCCTCCTCAGACCACATAAGTGTCCGACTTCACAAAGGCACTGAATGATCGGAAATTCCCATGAGCACACATCTGAACCTCGTGGAAAGCCTTCCCAGAAGATTTGAAGCTGTTATAGCTGCAAAGGGTGGGCTGACATCATATTAGACACAGTGGATTAAGAATGGGATGGGACTCAAGTTCATATGAGTGTGAAGGCGGCATAACAGTGCAACAGTGCATCATCCTCAACAATATTAGAAATGTAAATGCTTTTCTTATCCATCACAACCCTCCCCCAGCTCTGAGAATCTTCGCTTTAATGCAAAGTTAAAAGGACTGATACCTTAGGTTTGCTCATAAAAACTCAGACTGCAAGTATAAATGCACGCAGTCAAATCCATGGATTTAACTGCTTCTTTCACTCATAAAATATGGACTTAAAAAAGGTTGAAAACTTTATTTTCATCCCAGGAATCTTTAACATGTGGAAGTTACTGGCATATTTACTGTCTCATTTGCCTGAAGAAATTCCCTAATGTAGTGTTGTAGTTTACAGTAAACAGTCAGGAGTGTGAGGCATCTTTCAGACTTACACCTCTTCTCTATGAACTGGTGTAGAAGACAGGATTTCCCTGTTCCAGCATTCCCAATCACCAGGAATTTAAACAGGAAATCTGAAAAAGGAAAAGCAAAGACACACATTACATCAGTGGGCTATTATTATCAGACTATATGAAACAAGTTGCTCGTGTCATTTAGCTGCCACGACAGGAAATTACAGGAAAAATGTGGGAAAAGCTCAGATACTGTATACTTAGTTTTGTATTTTCCAATGAGTTTTTCTTGTCACTTCATTTTCATTTCCAGACTAAGTTTGCTCATTTCATTTTAGTGTTTAGCTTCAGTGCTAGTTTTCTATTTATTGTAATGTTTTTCTTTTCAGAGATTCAGAACAGATATTATAATACAAACAATGTCAGTTAGCTCACAGCCATCCCAAGCCTCAATAACCTGATGGCCTAATAAAGCTACATGTGACAACAAATGAAAGAAGTTTAGTTTAATTAGTCGATGTCACTTTAGTCTATCTTAAAAAAACTGTTTTATTTTTTTAGCTTAGTTTTAATGAACTGTAATAACTTTGTTTACCATTAAAATGGTTTTAAACTAGAAAACATACTTGATCCTGAACAATATTATCAGCCAGTACTGTGCTATCATGGATTTACTGGTATGTTGTTTAGTTTCCAGAGAAAAAGAAACATGATCTTTTTAGCTGATTAGTAGTATCTGGAAGTCATGTCCTAAAGAAACAGATAAAAATAAATAAATAAAAATCAGAAAAAACCTGAGATAGGACCTGAGAGATAAATCTCATCCTTCAGTTAATCCATCTACTAACTCAGTTACTAAGCTATGACAAATAACACAAAAGAACTGGATTGAAAATCAGTGTAAGTTTGGCATCATCCTGATAGAAATCAGAAATAAAAGCAGCAAAAAAAACTAAAGAAGAGCTTTGAATGCAGTTTGAGAAGCCCAGAGAACTAAGACTACTTAAAGAAATTACAAAAACCGTGCCTAACAGAGTTCAGGCTGTGCTGAAGAATACAGATGGTAATACCAAATACTGACTTTCACACTTGTTACAAACTCTGTTCGTGCCTTATATGCTGTATTTCCATATATTTTTGCATGTTTCAAAGAAACTGCTGCACCTATTTCTTATTTTCCTCGCAAAACATAAGCAAATGAGGGTGTGGCTCAAGTTCTGTAAATACGACCTTTTAAAATATTTTAGTAAAATCATAGAACTTAGCTTCATGTATTTTGTAGCTCAGTTAAATTTAGTTTTCCTCCACTTAAATGTAAAGGTTACAGTCTCTGTCGCCTAGTCCAGTAATCAGCAAATACCTGTATTTACTACCATCGAGCCCTGAAGTATTAATATAGGAAAAGAGAACAAGTACACATTTTCATTCAAAGGAGAAAAAAAAATCACCTGCGATAAAGTACAATGCAAAATCAAGATGCACACAATTCATAACACCACAGTCCAGCACAAAATAAATTGTGGATTATATAATGAATTTATGACTAGTAAACTAGAAATTTGATTTTTGTCTTTAATTTTCTTGGCAGGTGTTCCAATTGGGTCTCAGATGTATAACTGTGACAAACTGTGCGCATCAGCTCCCTAAATCCACTCAACGGCCAGGCTCATATGCTGCACAGTACTGTAACGCTTTGGCCCTAATAAACTAATGTTTATGTTTAACAACGAACAGCGCCTGGTTTTACTTGCTTGAATTTATAGCTTTTAAGTAGGTATTATCCAATATATATTCTGAAAGCTTTGATGTAGGCTAACAAAATCTACAGTCAGCTATTCTGTGCAGCAGAATTCATCCACTATTAAACCACTAAACTAGCAAAATAATGATTATTTGGGCGTAAAATGACCAAGCTAAGAAAACAATGCCTCACATATGACTGTAATGTTGCAGCTTAGTCAGATATTACAGCTGCACCAGGCACCAAGCCCCAACCAGGTGTCAGCTTCGCCCGTCTTTTTCGATACCCTCCGGGGAGCTTTGTAACCTTGTACCGTGGGTACATTTTGTGCGCACGGCGACACTAAACTCTGCTGTACAACCTCTGTGGGTTTCCTTACGCTGACGAGGCAACTTTTAAGGCCAGCAGCCTTCGGCGACGGCTCGGTTAGCCTGTCAGCTATCTGTTTACGATGAGAAAAAGCTCTCTGGACACACCTGCCCCATCCCATCTCTGAGCCTACGGGAGGATGATAACGGTGGCCGCCGTTAAAGTGCTCTCTTACCGTACGACTCCGACATCGCCAGTTTGGCGGTTTGACAGCAACAAAGAAGGGAGGGAGAAATACGACTTGACAAATGGAAAGCTAGCTAAATAAAAAGGAAAATAGTCCAGTAGGTGATTTCCGCGGAGTCCAGTTGATTTTTCCCTCCGACTTCCCGTACGCGTTTTGTTTCAAAATAAAAGCTGTCCGCCGAACCGAAGAACTGTTGGTTCACTGTAAATCTTCAGACAGCCGCGGTGTGGCGCTGTATCTGCTTGAGATCAATGTTTGAGACTTTTGACACAGACTTACGATGCTGTTGGGGTCAATTATTTAACATGTGATTAAATAAACAATTTACATTTATTTAGTATAATTTAGTAATTTATTGATTATGAAATTGGATGACTTTTCCTAAGGTGATCCCAAAAACATATCTCTGTACACTGAGACTGCTCCAGTCAAATTTGACCTGTGCCTGGGAGTCATAATACATGGTGAACATAGAGGTCAGAGGGAGCCTAAGCACAGACACCAGATCAGAATTAGGCTGGTATGATGGTGGAGTGGTTAGCACTGTTGCCTCACAGCTGGCTTAAATCCTGGCTCAGGCTTAGCTGTGTGGAGTTGACATATTTTTCTTTGGAAAAAACCTTCTTCCCTCAGTCCAAAAACATGGATGTTTGTGCAGTGCTGATTCTATACAGACCATGGATGTAAGGTAGCTGAAGTTTATAGAATCAAGTCCTGCATAAAAGTGTAGTTAAAAGTGTTTTCAATGATCAATAAGACTAGAAAAGCATTATTTAAATGCGAGTGCATTATCTGCAGTTGCTTTGCACCTGCAATCATAGTACAAAACGTAAGAATAATACAACGATGAACAAATTTAATCTTTAGAAGCTCTACCTGAGACTAAGAGCAAAAGGGTTAAGGAGAAAGGTGCGTTGAATGCACAGACTAGTTTGAAATAAACAGAATTTGTGCTCTAAGTGTTAATTACAATTATTATAAATTACTATACATAAATAAAAATAGTAGTTATGACACATAAGTGAAGACAGTGTTTAACACCTGTAATTTTATACATGTGTATATATAATAATAAAATTCATATTGCTGTTATGTTACAAGATCTTTGGTAAAACAAGACATGATATTGCGCCATAGGAAATGTTTTTTGTTTTTTTTCCTAAATTGAGTTTTTATAAATCCTAAAAAAATACACTCTCCTTATGTCAGACAGACTTTTTATACAAAAATTAAAATTAAAAATTGGTTGTAGATACGTATTGTGAGGGAATTCTTGGCCTAGGTCAAAGCTGACCTACGTACCACACTATCAAAACACAACATTTGAACAGCATGGTTTATATAATTGAAACTTATTCAAACTTCTCATCAATCGTTAATTTAATTTATGCATACTGTAACAACCATGAATTTACTTTAACTGTTTATAATAATGAAGATAAATCGAGATTATACCGCACAGTCCAAGTCCTGTCCTGAAGCCAGTCCTCCAGTCCAGTAGATGCCGGCCATGTCTTCTCGCTCGCCAACAGCCGCGAAATTTCACCAACGAAGAAGTAACCAGCTAGTGCGCTAGCCTAGATGCAGAAAACATTTAGCAAAAAATATGGCTGCTGTGCTCCCCGTCAGGCCGCCCTGCGATAGCAACCCCGCTACCCCCGGAGCACAATCCATAAAGGTGACATTTGTACGCCATAATAATTATAATAATACTAATAATAAAAACACGAGTCACTGTTAGCTCAGTTCCCTCGGCTCTGCACGGCTATAGCCTGAGCTAACAGCTAACTGGCCATTTATGGAACACTTTGGTCCATGATTGATGATCAGTAGCCACATTAGCGTCACTCCTTTGTTTTCAGCTGTGTAGTAATTGGTTAGTTAGCTTGTTCGAATATGAATTTCCTTGTTTTATTTATCAGAAGTGATCTGGTCTGTGTACTTTTTGAATGATCTTAGTAAAAACGCGACGTTTAATGTTGTAATATTTTAAGTGATTTGACCATTTGTGCTCTTTCTGTCAACCGGCTCTGGTGTGTAAACTCATACATTTGTTTTGCTCTGTATTTAGCATAAAACGTAGTTATAATTTTAACTCTACCGTCAGTAATATTCAATAGAAGTTCGTGTTGATGTGAAAAGGAAATATCCTTATCTGGAATAATGCGGAATGGCAGTTACTTGAGTGATTTTATTTTTTAGATTGTTTCTAACCGAACCCTCTGTATTAAACCGGTGAAATCTCTGAATGTTAGCTTTTGCAGTTGTTTAAAAAGTTTTGACCAGGCCTGGAAATAATGTCAGGTCTAAAATAGCAGTAGTGTGCATTGTTTGTGATTGTATCTCAGGCCTGAGGAGCATATCCATAAAAGTACATTCAGTTTACACACTGTGATTCATTTATAGTAAAGTAACTAGTTTAGAGACAGGCTGTTATCATTTGTCTGTGCTTTGCTAGAATGCCGTGCACTGCTCGGAAAAAATAAACAAAAACAACCAATCTTCAGTGAAGCAATACTTGATCATTAAGTGTGCCTGGTTTGTGGATGCAACAGGCTAAGCAGAGATGCCCAGACCTCTCTCTCCCTGGCCACCTCCTCTGTCTTTTCTTGGTAAGATACTGAGATGTCACCAGGCCAGCTGAGAGAAGTAATCCTCCCAGCACATCCGGCGAGCTTTAATGCATGGGTCTCATCTTAAAATATGAAACGCCTCATCTAGGAGGTGTCGTAGTTAGTGTCCTTCCATGAATCGCCACATTAACATGGTATCAACCAAGTGTTCCCAGGAGCGTCTAGTGGGGTCTCCCAAGGCAAATTGGTCCTAAGCGAGGGGCCAGACTAAGATTGATTAAAAAAAAAACCCCACTATGATAGAATGGAAACTCTGTCAGGAACCAAGTTGTTGTAGTAACAGGAAGATGAATCCTGGAATTATGAGTCCTAGGGTTCCAGTTTGCCAAGCAAAAATTAATTTGGGGTTCTATTAATTTCTCTGTCATTAAAATGTCCAATACAAAATCAGAAAGCGCTTATTTTTCACTTTCTCTCATAAAAGTTTTGTGGTTACTTCCTCATCTGGAGTTTTCAAATATCACATTATCTAATGTTAATGTTAAAAATTAATTCTGATTTTTCTTTTCCTTTGTAGGAGGATGTCATAGAAGAGGTGTCCAATGATGGCAGCCAACCTCCCAAGAGAAGGAGAATGGGTTCAGGGGACAGCTCTCGAAGCTGTGATACCTCCAGTCAAGATCTTGGGTAAGCTGGCTTGGCATTTGGCAAGAAACATCCACTGGCATAGTTTTCAAGCATTCTTGACAACCAAGTGAGATGGAATTTTTGTTTACCATATTTTATTATATTCCAAAAACATACTTGTGTATGATAAATCTTAAAAGCTGTAAATGTCAGTATCGAGGCCTCTTTAGTTCTTCTGGTGGTGATTTTCTTGTCTACATCAGCAAAGATTAATCTCACAAAGTCTTTTCCAATCATTAAACCCTGTTGTCTCTCCAACCTTCCTTTCCAGTCTGACGTATTTCCCAGCAGAAAACCTGACGGAATACAAATGGCCACCAGACGATACAGGAGAGTACTATATGCTGCAGGAGCAGGTCAGCGAGTATCTGGGAGTCACATCGTTTAAGAGGAAGTATCCTGGTAAGAAGTGAGATTCTTTGTCTTTACCTGTTTTTGTTGTAAAGAGTTACTCTAATATATTAAATGTTGGTGTTGGTTTGTGCCTTTCTGTTTCTTTTCAGATATGGAGAGGAGAGACTTGTCCCACAAAGAGAAGCTCTACCTTCGTGAACAGAATGTCATCACTGAGACACAATGCACTCTGGGTAGAAACCAGTCCTTCAAACTCAGACTCAACCGCTGATCCAGTTGTGATATCAGAAGGTAACATCTTTCCTTTCCTTTTTCTTTTCCTTTTCTTCAGGTTTGACAGCTCTGCGGAGTGATGAGGTGATCGATCTGATGATAAAGGAATATCCCACCAAACATTCAGAGTATTCTGTCATACTGCAGGAGAGGGAGAGACAGAGAATAGCAAAAGAGTACTCAGTAAGTTCACAAGCAACACAAAAGATCCTGTAGAAGTAGGGCCACATTATTTTCATGTGGAGTGTAATGAAAATACTTCCTTTTTTACATTCTTTTTTCTTTCATAGCAAATGCAGCAGCAGAACCCTCAGAAGGTGGAGGCCAGCAAAGTCCCCGAGTACATAAAGAAGGCAGCCAAAAAAGCTGCCGAGTTCAACAGTAACTTCAACAGGGAGCGCATGGAAGAGAGGAGAGCTTACTTTGACCTCCAGACGCATGTAATTCCAAACTGATTTTTTTTTCCTGGTAAAGTAAAATAAGTAAGATTTAATGACATAATTGAATATGAGCCTATAGCTGATTAGTGGCTTATTGATGCCACAACAAACTGTCTTTTTTGGTTGTTGAGTTTTTTTTTAAATTTCTCAAATGTGTTGTGTTTTGTTGTCCCAGATCATCCAGGTGCCCCAGGGCAGGTTTAAGGTGCTGGCCCCAGAGCTAACCAGGACAGGGCCCTACCCTGTGGCTCTCATACCAGGACAGTTCCAAGACTATTACAAAAAGTACATCACCCACTAAAATAAGTGCTTTCTACTTCTAATTACTGTTCAGTGCAATGTACCAAAGGTTTCCCCCTGATCCTCTGTTATTTTGGTGTATGACAGATACTCTCCCAATGAGCTGCGGTACTTGCCGCTGAACACAGCTCTGTTTGAGCCTCCGCTGGATCCAGAACTTCCTGCGCCGGACTCAGAGCCCGACTCCGACGACGCTGAGGATGGCAAGGATGACAAGAAGATCAAGAACTCCTCTGTAAGACAGGATTTTGTGCACAGCTATATGGATTTGTTATGGGAGTAATATTAATTAGATGAAAGAGGTTGAGTTAGAGTTTAGTAGTTTATTGAATAGATTTTCTATTTAGCCAGATATTCACAAAAAGAAAACCAGAAGTGTACATTAGGTGCATGCTACTTTGGCCAAATGTAAGTGTCGCTGCTGTCCCCGTATATTTTGATTAATCACAAGGAAAAACTTTGATTAGTCACAAATAAGCCAATCTAGTTGCCTCTTACTGATGTTTGAATATGATTACTCACTCTTCATTTTAATGCTGAACTGCACATGCGGCCACCTCGCTCTGTTGGGTATTTTCACAGCGTGATTTGATTGGCTGGGACGGGAGAAGTTAAACTTTTTTCATCTTTTTACCACAATCAGTGCAAGGAAAGCGAAACGCTGGATCCACAGTACATTTTGGTAACACACTGAAGTCTGAAATGCCTAACTGTGCGACTGAGCCTAGGTCTCATGTCTAAATCACTTACACACTTACTTCTTCATGGATATGCTCTCTTGCACAGTGCCAAGCCATTTGCCCTTCACTGATCCTCCACCATTTTAATTCTTTTAATCTACAGGACAGTTCTTCTGGCAACACATCTGATGTGGAGAGCCAGGAGGGCGGGGGCGGACAGAGCCACAAGTCCAAGGCCAAAGACAGGACATCAACAACGGGAAAAGACGGCAGCAAGCGCCACTCTGCGTCCCAGAAAGGCACCGCAGGGTACAAGGTAGAGGACAAAACCACCTGAACTCTTCTCCAACAACAGCAGCAGCACTTTTCTACCCCCTCCTCCTCTTTCTACTACTACCACTCCCTTACTCCATCCATCCCGCCACCCCTCCCTAGCTTTCTTCACTTTTTTCCTCCGGCTTCTACAGTTTGTCAGTTTTTCAGCTGGGACAGCCTGGTCCACACACACACACACACACACACACACACACACACATACACACACACAGAA
>VUQR01036383.1:122000-133448 GCA_015108515.1 Hemichromis elongatus
CCTTTTTTGTGCAGTAAAGCAGCTGTTGTTTTCCGGGGATAAAGCTACCAAATAATATGTTGACCTGTTCTCCTCTTACAGGACAGACACAACTGTACTTGGCTGCAGCGGTTTCCATGGCGACTGCCTGACTCTGACAAAAATCATTGATGCTAGACTAAAGGTGAATTGGTGCAGAAAGACTTTTGTTTTCACATTGCACGATGCCATATTAACAGGCTGTCATCCGCGCCCACTATGGGACTCTCAGTCAGTATTGTCGTACTAAAACACAGCTGTCTTAATATTTTCTTTCTTATTAGATGTACAAACACTCGAACAACAAGACGATGACCAGCGGAGCCATCGCAGCCATGTTGTCCACCATCCTGTACAGCAGGAGGTTCTTTCCTTACTACGTCTACAACATCATTGGAGGATTGGATGAAGAGGGTGGGTGCAGATATTATGATGACTGCATTTTTTAAAAACTGTGTTTAGACTGCAGATCTTTTTTTTGTGCTATGACTATAGATTTTTTTTTTTTTTACAGCAGACAAATTTAAGCAAATAAAGTTTATAAGACTGTTAGTTCCTATAAAAACTTTGGGAAACAAACTAAAAGATGTCAAGAGACTTCATTAACAACTTTTATTAACAAGATAAAACAATCAAGCTTAAGCTTGAGTGGACAGGCTATGGTGAGCATTTTCACCTTAATGTATGAAAAACAAGGCAATTATTGTAGATCTCAAGTTGGGCATCAGACATCTATTAGCTTAGTTGGTTGTAAAAGATGGGTTACAAAACCAAGAACTTGAGTCTTCATCGACTTGTGTGTGTATGTATCTAATCCAGCAATATAACCATAATTGCACAAAATAATAAAGACAAACAAAACAAACTGTGATTCCAAAGACACAGGCACAAAAAATGCAATAATTCATGTGTAGTGTAGTGTGGTGCTGGTGCTTGAGGTGTTATTTTTAAATGTTTTTCTTATATCTCTTACTTTGTTTCTGTTTGTAATATTGTGTAAATGTAATACAGGTAAGGGAGCAGTGTACAGCTTTGACCCAGTTGGTTCCTACCAGAGAGACACCTACAAGGCCGGAGGATCGGCCAGCGCCATGCTACAGCCTCTACTAGATAACCAGGTCCTTAAAACATGCGCGCATACTAACCTGATGTTGCCATATTAACTTTCTTGTATTCATGTACTTGTATCTTGGGTATGTATTTTTAAGCTTATTTAGCCTCCCGGCATCCACCAGGTCATGACAAACCATTTCTTAGCCACATATTACGTTTCAGAATCTTGGCCTTCCAGTTATTTTGCTATAAGACCTGCATTGAGGTATGCCATATGGAAAAAATAAAAATTCCTTATAAAAGAGTAAAGGCAAACCTGAACTTAACTCTAGGGTGTTGCTGACTGGATGGTAAGGGTGGACCTGCTCAGAGACTGCAAGTGGAAAGTTTTAATCTGGCTCTGGCTCTGGCTAGTCTCTGGCTCTCTCTCTCTCTCTCTCTCATATGAGATTTTTTTTTTGTGCTCAGATTGTTTCTAAAGAAAGAATCGACTAAACTAATTTTTTACTGAGAACACGACAAATACAGGACTCAGTTTTCTCTCTCCTTCCACAGATTGGTTTCAAGAACATGGAGGGTGTCGAGCATGTTCCCCTGACTAAGGATAAGGCAGTTCAGCTGGTCAAAGACGTCTTTATCTCAGCTGCAGAGAGAGACGTCTACACCGGAGATGCCCTTCGGGTCTGTGTCATCACTAAGGAGGGCATTAAAGAGGAGACTATACCTCTGAGGAAAGACTGAGGAGGAAACATGATGTTTCCATCTGCCTCTAGTTTTTCTTTTTGGTGCACATTCATTTTATGGCTTTGGCACCTTTACGTTTCTCAAAACAGGAGTGTTGATTCAAGTTGCCACCTTAGTGGCTAACTGGGGAGCTACTTTTCTTTCCCCTGTTTCCCAGATATTCCAGTTCTCATGCTATTTTATGTGGTCTGGCAGGCTGATCCTGGATCAGCACTCCTATTTTGAGAAGTAAGTTCTTCACTCTCCCTGACCTGCCTCTGTTCTGATTTTTCATTGTGTTTTCGAAGGAGACCTTCTCGGCTATTCTTTTTACATTCTTAATAAATGTAAAGAATTTAAAAGTCTGCTCTGCTTTTCATTGCACATTCCACCTCAGACAGACCACTGTGCGTGTCTTTTATTACCAAAAGGAAAACAATGAAAACGGTATCCTAATACAATATCTTGTTAAATAATAAAATTGGTTTGTTTGTTTTGGGTGTTTTTTTTGGTTTACTTTAGTTTTTTCTCCATTTAGAACCACCGGTTAGCATAGTAGGCATAACATAATTCATTCACATCATCAGTGGATTAAAATCATTTTAGTTTTTACGCTATTTACAACCCAAGTGATCTCATGTGAATGTATAATATTAAAATAAATGAAACCAGTGAACAGTCAGCTATTGAAACTGATGTGCTTAAAACCGGTAAGATGAGTTTGATCAACTTGTTTGATCAAAGTGTAACAACTGATCTTGTCACATTTCAGTATTTCAAGGACAAGACAGTGAACTGGAAAACTTAATGTTAATTAGAAATGTTTGAATCATCATCGTACATTGTTGTATTAAATGGTTGCGTGGCTGTAGAGGATGTTTTAGAGGAGAACTCGTTGTTAGCATAAAAAAGCATTGTTTGACAGCATTCAGAACAATGGGAAAGTCCAAGCAAGTCACTAAAAAGGAGAATTGTAGATTTATTGAAGTTTGGAAGGGCTCGGAGTAATTTCTAAAAAGCTGCAGATTCCAAGATCATCAGTTTAAACAACTGTACATAAGTACAAGTTATTAAGATACATCACCACTTTGATAAGGTCTGGAAAAAGAACCAAACAATCACCCTCAGATGAGAGGAGATTGTTTAGGATGTTCAGGAATACGAATAGTGCTCCACGCCAACTGTGCTGGAATAAAATATAAATAATACCGCAGCAAAAGATCAATGAAATGTATTTATTTCTTAACAAACGGTGTGCAAAATCCAAACCCAAAGATCCTGGAAAGATTAAAATAGGTAATTATAAGCATTTTTAAAGGGATCTCAAGTATTCGTGGATTTTAGGTATTTGTAGGGAGTTGAGGTCCCGAACCCCTGTGAATACAAGGGGTCGACTGTACTGCACAAAGTTGTTGGAATAATAAAGGACTACCTCCAAATTATTCAACTTCACCTTAAATCAACAGCAAAATGGTTGAAACGTGGACACAGTTGGACAGTGAGCCCAAGCATGCATCAGAACTGGTTCAGGAAAGGATAAAGAAGGCTACCATCAAGCTTCTGAAATGGTCTTTCCAAAACTCCAGTCTTAACCCTTTTGAAAATTGGTGGACTATGCTTAACATAGGAAATAGATAAGAAACCAATATTAATTAGAATACATTCTGGGGGAATGGTAGAGTTAAAGGACATTAAATGAAATGTTAGTGTTTGTGTTCTGACCACAACTGTTTGTTGAACCCTGCCATATCCATTTTTCTTTAACTGCTTCAAGTTAAGTATAAATTTATGATTACTATGCAATTCCAGATGTGCAGCTTTTAAATAGCACTGTGAATCCCTGAAATATTTTTTAAAATGTTAGAGGAAACAACAAAAGATAGTCAAGGCCTTTTATTTATTTTTATTGACTCAAGATAATCAGAAATCATAACATGTATTTTCTCAATAGCTTTTAATAGTAATCAAAAACTCTCACACACAAATACACAGACACAGGTAGTGTGCTCAAGCATAGTACTGAAGGTTAGCTTTCTTCTTAGCTTGGACCTCCAGGATTCCCTCCATGTAATCCTCATGGTTCAGCTCTGTGGCTCCCCGGCGCAGTGCGATCATACCGGCCTCCACACAAACAGCTTTGCACTGAGCGCCGTTGAAGTCGTCGGTGCAGCGGGCCAGCTCCTCATAGTTGACGTCGGGGCTGACGTTCATCTTACGGGAGTGAATTTGCATGATGCGAGCCCTGGCCTCTTCGTTCGGCATGGGGAACTCGATCTTCCTGTCCAGACGACCTGAACGGAGCAGGGCGGGATCCAGGATGTCCACTCTGTTGGTGGCAGCAATCACCTAAATAATAAAGACAGTATCGCTGCAATTAAACTCCAGCCATCATAAAATATTACTGTGAATGTTTACAACAATGCATTAAGAAAAAGGTTCAAATTCAGTCTACATCCACTTTAGATGCCACATATCTACCCACATGTAGTTTATAATGTTATTTTTATCAGTGTTGAACATTAAATAACAGTAAAGTGATACCATAATTGGGGTGCTCATTTGCTTTTCCTTAAGAGTAAACAGGCGAATTTACCTTGACCAGCATGTTTGGCTGAAATCCATCCAGCTGGTTGAGCAGCTCCAGCATGGTCCTCTGCACCTCTCGGTCTCCAGCCTTCTCGCTGTCAAATCGCTTGGTTCCAATGGCGTCCAGCTCATCTATGAAGATGATGGATGGGGCTTTCTCTTTAGCCAGGGCGAAGGCATCTCTCACCAGCTTGGCACCATCTCCAATGAACATCTGCACCAGCTGTGGACCTGCAAGCTTCAGGAATGTTGCTTTGGTCTGAGCGGCACACGCCCTGGCCAGTAGGGTCTTCCCGGTGCCAGGGGGTCCATACATGAGGACTCCCTTCGGGGGCTGGATGCCCAGATTTTCAAACTTCTCCTTGTGGTTCATAGGCAGCACTATCGCCTCCACCAGCTCCTGGATCTGCTTATCCAGACCTCCAATGTCGCTGTACTGCTCTGTGGGGCGCTCATCCACCTCCATGGCCTTGACTCTGGAGTCATATTCGGTTGGTAAGGTCTCCAGGATCAGGTAGGAGTCTTTATTAACACCTACGAGGTCTCCCGGTTTTAGCTTCTCGGCGTCCACCAGCCCGATCACCGGCAGGAAGTAGGTCTGCCGGGTTGAAGTCTTGATAACTGCGCACTTTCCTTTTCTCTGGGAGTCCAGGTCCACGTTAGCCCCGTCCTCCTCCTGGTCGTTGGGGTCCACATCCAGCAGCTCGATCACGTTAGACACCAGGTAGGGCAGCGTTTTGTTCACCTTTATCTTCTCCGTGTTTTCTTTAATTTTATCCTTCATAGCTTGAAGCTCGTGGGTCACTCTCAGCACTTCGCTCTTCATTATCTTTATCTCGCTGTCGAGGAGACGAGTGCGCTGAACTATCTCCTCTGTGGACATTTTTAACACTTCTTCGCCGATCCCGTCCTCCACTTCATCCCAAACTGATTTGTCACTCAGCGACGCCATCTTTGCTGTGTCTGAGGTGAACTTTGACACGACGGAAGAAGAAGAAGAAGCTTCCGGAAGTAGGTCGTGAGCGCCCAAGAAGAAGTCCGGGGTAGTTACGGAGCAGGAGCTGAATTTATGCTGTACGTGCGTTGATTTTAACAGCGGCACCTTGATTGAAAGCCAAAGAAGGATTTGCTGGTTCGTGCTGAAAGATTTTTTAGTTATTTTCAGTCGTTTTCATCGCAGAAAGCTGACATTTTTAAACATTTAGCTTGCAGATTCGTGATTGCTAAATTTGCTAATGCTAACTGCCGCTAACTTCAACTAGCCCGTGTGCTTACACGTTTCATTTTGTGCGAGGACTGTTTGGGAACTTTATTAGCAGCATTTTGCTCACCTAACTAGTTAAAAGAGACCTCACGTACTAGGCAAGACATTAACGAGGGAGTTAAAGTACAAATGGTTAAAGTTATTTAAATGAGTTCGCGCCATCGCTTGCTACTGCACGATTTTGGTTTCATTCATTTGCATGTTGTTTACGCCACTTTGAGTGTTTGTTTAAGTAAAGTGTGCTTCTTGTCATCTTTTTAGGAAAGACGCTACTGCCAGGGGTAAAAAGAAGAGTCTGCAGTCTTTGACATTGTAGGTTGAAGGTTTAAAGAGCCCCGCTGGGTTAGTTGTCACGCTTGTTTTGCTGCCTTCTACTGGGTGGCAGTGAACTAACGTGGGAATCTAAAGGGATGGACCAGAACAACAGCATACCAGCCTTCCAAGGGCTGGTGGCTTCCCCTCAGGTACCTACGTTTTCAGTTCAGTCACTGTTTTCAGATGAATCTTTTTTGTTGTTGATTAAACCACTTAAAATGATGCATGACTCATTAAAGCATTAAAAAAAGGTACCTACATCTGCTGTATACTGAAGCCTCATTGGAAATAGTCTCAGTGGAACATTTATGGTCTAGAAGCCTTTCTTAAGAACAGCAAGTGAATAACTGTGGTGACCTAAGACCATTTAAAGTCAGGGATATTCAAAGACTTAAATTGATCCAGGGTGAAATAGCTGTTGGTGATGCAAAGTGGGTGGACGCAAAGTTTAATTTCTCTCAATTTTGAGGCGGCTGATTAAATTGACTACCAGTGAGAATGAAGGATACTGCTGATGACTGTATGACACGAAGATAACTTATGTTATCATCCATTAGCGACAAAGTGATGGATGCTGACTGAATTCCTCCCTGCGTCAACACCCCTTAAATCCTCTTATGTGTTACTAAATATTAAAGTTGGGCGATTGAAAGAATATATTAAGTATTGATGCCTTTCACTGATCGTTTTTACAAGAGCGATATATTTATTTGCCCATGAGTAAATTTCACCCAAATGCAGCGAGTCATTACTCAGACTCATAATAGAAAGAAATAAAGGCAGTAGCCTATGTTGAGGAAAAAAACAAAAACATCTTCTTTAAAAAAAAAAACCACAAGGGTGGGGAGGGAAACAGAGTTTTTTTTCTGTGTTTACATGCCGTTCCAGTGTTTATCAGTCTTGCACACTCGACCAAGCAACAAATACTAAATTAAAGAAAGTGTAAGTTAAAAATCAAAATGTCTCTTCCAGCGAATATTAAAAATAATCTCTGACGTAAAATATAAGGTAAAAATATTCCCTCCAAATGAAATGTATACATTCTAAATGTGCAAATCAGTACATGCATGATTACATTGCTCCACCCATCAAAAAGCATGTGCCTGTGTGAATATATCGTCTGACATCATTTATTGGACTGACGATTGTCGGCTGGAAAATTTTTACATATCACCTAACTTTACTAAATATAATTAATTCTAAAGTTACGTCTTTATTTCAAGAAAAAAAGACACCTTCAGCTGTCACACGTGTGATATTTCTGTACTTTCACTGGTTGGAAATGGCTGTACTTCCAGCACAACCCACATATTTGTCATGGGCTTACGCACTTCATTTTGCGTTATCCCCATGCAGGGAGCCATGACCCCAGGCTTACCGATCTTCAGCCCCATGATGCCATATGGCTCTGGTCTGACACCCCAGCCGGTGCAGAACACCAACAGTTTGTCAATACTGGAGGAACAGCAGAGGCAACAGCAGGCTCAGCAACAGCAGCAGCAGGCACAACAACAGGCACAACAGGCCAGCTCAGGTATGCCACACGCCCCCTTCACCATTCTGAGAAATCTTGGTTTTAGTCAGCCGTGCTGGAAGTTCATCTCCAGTTTGTATTACACAGCAATAAACACAATCCCCCCCCTTGCAGGGACGTCGGGGCAGACCCCTCAGCTTTTCCACTCCCAGGCAGTGGTAGGCTCGACCACGACCGCGCTGCCAGGAAACACCCCACTCTTCACCACCCCGCTGACCCCCATGACCCCCATCACGCCGGCCACCCCTGCTTCAGAGACCTCAGGCATAGTACCGCAGCTACAGTATGTTTCACACACACCCTCCCCCCAAACCTTTGGTTATAACTGCTTCTTACAGAAATTCTTGCACATCTATTGACCTAAATTGTGCTTTAAGGGAATGACATTTTTAATTGTTTGTATGTCTTCCACTCAGTTGTTTTCTCTTGTTCTTTTCTCCTTGTTACATAGAAATATAGTATCTACTGTAAATTTAGGTTGTAAACTGGATTTGAAGACCATTGCTCTGAGAGCCAGAAATGCAGAGTACAACCCAAAGGTGAGGCCCTTGGCTTTCTATTGCTCTACAGATAATAAACCAGAGAGAGAAATTATCACCAGCTGATTAGTATAAATGGTCAAAAGGGACATGGTGCGCTGTCTTTACAAATATTTTGTGGGTTTTTAAGATCCAGCTAAAACATTTAATGCAGGAAAATGTCGTCACACAACACTTCCAATGATTGGTCGTGTGGATTTGCAGCTGTCAGCTATCAAGTGTTTCCAGCCTGTTTACAACTTCCCATCACATAGAGATATTGCAGCAAGTGAAGTCATTACATATTACAATTAACAGTTATCTGGTGTTGTAAATCCATGCGGCCATCCATAGCGCTCATTTTCTGCCTGTGGTCTGAGTCTGGGACTCAGGTGACAGTCTAAGCAGGGCTGCAGTCTTCTGACTTAGCCACCACCTCTAGAAGAGCAGCAAGAGATGGCTGGGGAGAGGAGATTTAAACTACCTTTGAAATTGAAGATATAATTGAAAAACTTGTTAACAGACTTGTGTTCTTGTTTTGTCTTGTAGTCGACTAGCTGCACACACCTCTAGTCTCAACGTCTTTTCTTCTTCTTCAGCCCCAGTTTAACTAAATAAATAAATATCTAAACATCTCTCCTCTACCTAACTTAAATATCTTTACAAAATAAAATTGAAATCCCAACTTGGTTCAAATTAAAGCAGAAATTATTGTATTTTAAAAGTAATGTGTATAATAATGGTCAGCCTCGCTGTCTCCGTTTGTTAGCGTTTTGCTGCGGTCATCATGAGAATACGAGAGCCCAGGACCACTGCTCTGATCTTCAGCTCTGGGAAGATGGTCTGCACAGGAGCCAAGAGGTCAGATTATAGTACAATTTTTTTGTTTGACTTTACAAGCAGGAAAGAAAAGTCTTTCTGCTTTACTTGACTAATATTTGACCGCTCTACTGGGCTGTCATTGAAACTTATCTTTCTAGTGAGGAGCAGTCGAGGTTAGCAGCCAGAAAATATGCGCGTGTTGTGCAGAAGCTCGGTTTTCCCGCCAAGTTCCTGGACTTCAAGATTCAGAACATGGTGGGCAGCTGTGATGTGAAGTTCCCCATTCGGCTGGAGGGCTTGGTCCTCACACATCAGCAGTTTAGCAGGTAGTTTCTGTTTGTTTTAAAATAACTGAAAACACATGAGCTGCAAACTTAAACATGATTGTGAATGATTTGGGACTTTTTTTGCTTTTTAAGAAGTAAAATAACTGACTTGTGTTTTGCAGCTATGAGCCGGAGCTGTTTCCAGGACTCATTTACAGAATGATCAAACCCCGAATCGTCCTGCTCATTTTTGTGTCTGGGAAAGTTGTACTCACAGGTAAGAGCCTATCCTGTCTGCTTTAAAAAATCAAATTAAATCATTTTTTGTGTGTATTAAACACAGGAGGAGAAGTTAAAGTTTTTTACTCTGATTTTCACATTGTTTAAATCCTTCTTATTTAAATTTCCTCGTGTCCTTGCCACTCATTGTAAA
The DNA here is from genome assembly GCA_015108515.1 of Hemichromis elongatus. Classification (NCBI taxonomy): domain Eukaryota; kingdom Metazoa; phylum Chordata; class Actinopteri; order Cichliformes; family Cichlidae; genus Hemichromis; species Hemichromis elongatus. The sequence continues at coordinate 131,533 of VUQR01036383.1, forward strand.
TAAGATAAATTATTTCGATGTATGCGCCATGCAAAGCAAATCTAGAGTCCAAGAAGTAGAACATGAAGTTGATGATAAGGCTAATGTTATTATTGAACAGTATATCCGCACTGTCGAACGATATACTGACTGTCAGATAGACAGAAAGGATTTGATTGAGTAGCTTCTCCAGTTGTAAATGATAAAGTTTGATTCAGTTTATTTATGTAGTTGGGGGAATAGAATTGAAAAACTATCTTTACATTCCCTCCTTGAACTCTTGATACAATTACTCAAAAACTATAATTAAACTACACATCAATGGCTAGATGCTTTTTCGATTCTGTAACACTAAATTAATGATGTACAGCAGCAGGTAAAGGATAAAAATAGTACAATAAATCTTTAACATGGTTAAAGTGCCATAGTGCATAGTGAGGACATTCTACTGTGAGAGTGCAAACATTTTAAAGTTTAGTTAAAGAGGAGTAAAAAGTAAGACTTAGATCACGTCTCTCGGACAGTTTACAGTAGTGTGGACGGGAGCAGGCTGTCCACGATGGGGCAGTTTGTTCAGTTTTTAAACTGTGTTAATGATTGTTGTGAATTTAGTATACTTAAAATATATATATCATTTAATATACTCCTTGTTTGTGTTTAAGGTGCCAAAGTGAGATCAGAGATCTACGAAGCTTTTGAAAACATATACCCCATCCTCAAAGGCTTTCGCAAGACAACGTAGACCCTGCAGCTCTTCTTTTATCGCCTCTACAACCCGGTCTGTTTTTAACTTCTTCTTTTTTTTTTAAAGCTTCACATCAAAGCATCAGCTTTACGCTGACCTTTTCATGTGTACTGCTGTAAGAGATGTGCTACAATGAGGTGATTTCCTCACTTTTACTTTTTGTCCCTACAGTATTTCAAATTGTCTTAAAAGCAGGATTTTAAGGGTTGTCTTTTCTATGTTATGATCCCACAAGTTTCTGTATTTAAAACTCAGTTTATTTCACACAAATTTTAAGACCTCTGTCGATTGTACATAAGACTGTAAGAAAGTGTAAAAACTGCCGATTAGAAAATGGGCGGTCTTGGACTGTTTTATTTTTTTGTTTTTTCTGCAGTTAGTTTTCTACTTTAGCTTTTTATTAATTGCTCATATTTTATTTTGACATAATCAGATCTAGTAACTCCACATCAGAGAGAGAGACTAACTAACTGGATAGGCCTACTTTGCGAGAGATGATATGCATCTGCATTCGGATCATCAGGGCTCATTTTATATCTAAAAAGGACCGAAGTAGATTTCTTTCTAAATTTAAGGCCGGCAAGTTCAGCAGTTATTGACAGGGAATTCTCATAAAGTTGGAAACAGTTGAAGTTGAACTAAACTGACCCAAATCCTACGGCCAAAGTTGAATACGGTAGTTCATCAGTTTGGTTTCCTGTTGCAAACCTACTTTATTCTCTGATAGTTTTGAGTCGGTCTAAAATTTTCTCTGGAGCATAAAACATGTAATTTTTGAAAGAAGTGTTTTAATGCCTAAACTTTCGTGTGTATGTACATATAGAAATATTTTTTCTACTGTAAATAAGTGATTCCAACCTTGAAGGGGATGCTGCTCTGCAGATATTCGTTTTGTTTTTTTTGACTAACAGGACAGCGTGTCTGTAAGATCACTGGCATTTAAGTTTAGCCAGGACTGAAATGTGACCTGCCAGAAAGATGCTATTAGCTTTGAGTAAAAGAAGCGGCTGCTGATCTTATCCTGAATTTACATCTAGTGCTAAATGTCAGTATGATGGCAGGTAAAATATGCATCACGTTGCTGCATATGTATTGTTTTTAAGTTTAAATTTTTTTTTTTTTTTTTGGCTAATCAAACCTATACTTAAAAAGTTTTTTTTTTTTTTTTTTTTTTTTTAGTTTTTTTTTTCAC
>VUQR01036384.1:2012-13104 GCA_015108515.1 Hemichromis elongatus
AAGTCCACTTGTCCAGTAAATAAAAAAATATAAATAACTGAAGGGTTACCTAAGACTTCTGGACAGTACTCTACCACCTGCATAGATGGCAAATTTCTGCTGTTTTAGAGTGCATTAATTATATGCAGTAAAACAAAGTTTGAGTCCTCCTCAGATAAAAATCTTCCCTCTCCTCTCTAAAATGATTTTAGTTTTTTTTCATAAGCTAAGTTTACGATTGATTGGACCATTTCTGGACTACCCTTCAGCCATCATTCTGGACTCCAGTATTTGTAACTACAATGCCACTGGAGTGGACTTGGACTAAGTCCACCATGGTAAGAAGACGGAGATTGGATACGTACTTTGAAGAATTAATCTAGTGCTGCTCTTGTGTTTGATGAGTGAACAGAAGCCACGTGTGGCCTCAAGTAACTAGACACCAGGTGTGTTTGTTTAATAAAGTCAAAAGAAAAGAAAAAAGGAGAACCAAACAAAAGAAACAGAAAGAATAATGTAAGATAATTATAAGATGAAAGACTGAATGGAAAGTGAAGGATCTCATTTGAAAATGTGTGGGCTTGCTTTTGGTAGACTCAGGTGCTAAAGTACACTCCCATTACACTTAGGATATGTCAGCCATGAGACTAGTGACACAACGCCACCATCTTTCCACCACACAACCACTCTTTTATTGACCTTCTTTGTCTTTTTGAATCCCCCTTTCCGCTATTACCTCACAGTCTGTCTTCAGTTCAGTTTTGAACACTGATTGAAATTCAGTGTTAACTACAAGTTGTCTGAGCAAAATTCTATTGTAATGTAGTTAAAGCTGAACTTTATTATCATTGTCAAAATGACATTGGGAAGGGGAAAATTAACTCCACCTTATCAAAATCTCCATGAATTAGATTTTTGTTGTGCTTTATAACATAAATATCCTAATTAAATACATTCTTAGCCATTCTCTGAGTGATGTGAGGCAACTTAAAAGAATGAAGTACTGCTCATTTACACTTACAGCTGAAACAGTACCGATAGACTAAATGTATGTATACATTATATTGTTCAGTTTTAGTTCCTGAATTATTTTATTTTAATTTCTTACTTTCTAATTCCTTATTATTGGTCTCCGTTCTTGTCTTACCCTTGGCTTTTACTGTTTTCCACACATCATTTGTTCACTTCAAATGTAGGTTTCTAGGTCTAGCAGTATTTACAGTTTATTAATAATCTCTCATTTCTTCTTTTTGCCTAAAACTACACAGAGAGGAGCTGCAGCAGGGCATGAGGAGGACACAGGGTCCTGAGTAGGGGGTAAGACCTTAGGCCTGAGGGCACAGAACCATATTGTGGGGTTAATGTGTGTGTCTGTGTGTCCAATTTATTCCTCTGTTGTTCTCCTCTAGCCTGACCATCATGTGTGTTTGAATGAATGCATGAATATGTGAAAGAGAGAGACACATATGGGGGTGTATTTGTGCACATGCTTGTGTGCATGTGTGAATGAATGAGTGTGTGTGTGTGTCTGTGTGCGCTTGTGAGAGTGAGTGGAAGCCCCTGGCCAGGCCATTCGTTATTGATGCTCCTGCCTCAGGGTATGTCGGGGGAAATGGATGTGCGTGTGTGTGGGAGTGTGCTCGTGTTTGCTTGTGTGTGTGCACAACTGCGTGCATGTGTGTGTACAGGGGGTCATGTTATGTCGTCAAACGGCGGCTGGTGAAAGATGGCCAGCACTGATATGATCAGTCATCTGTTGATCAAGATGTACTGCTGCCTCCTCATCGCAGTTTCTCTCTCTGAATTTCACAGTTAAGTCACTCTTGCGCTTCTCTCTTTCTCTCTTTGTCTTTTTCTCTCTGTTTCTGTGCTGTTTTGTTAAAAATGTCCTTAAATTTACTTTCTTAGGCAGGTTTCAGAGATAGCTCTTTTTCTTCCTGCGTTGTTGTATGCAAAGTGACTTTGTGGCTTGGCATTATCGATGTCCACGTGTGTTGCTTTTGTGTCTCCCTGTACCTTGCATTTTTTGCGACTCAATATTCTTCTCTGTCATCTTTCTTCCCGTGTTGCTTTTGTCTCTTCCACCCTTGTCGTTCTCTTCCTTTCATTAAAGTGTCGTGTTACATGTGTACGCACAGACAAACAGCCAGGAAACGATAAGATGCGCTCGCATGCTCAGAAACTCACAAATGTTAAAACGCGCATACACATAAGCTAACGCGAGCCTGGTATACACACTGTACAAGAGACACACAAGTATACACATATACACGTACACACGAACTGTGGTAAGTAGGTAATGTGCTTCAGATACTGTGGTTAACTGTATACACCACCAGTCTAAAGTGCTCTGCCCTGCGGTGAATAGCTAATGGGCTTCAGAGAGTTTGGTTTTTTAACCTTAAGGCGCTGTTGTTTTCTGTGGTTAAAAGATAATGGGGGTTTTACTGTGTGGTTAAGAGCTGCACTTGTGTTTGTATGTGTGTGTGTGTTTATGCATTCATTCATGTGCATTTGTTTCTGTGCTAAGAGAATAGTCCCCACCAGTGATTTCATTTGTACTGTAAAAATTAAAAATTTAGAGTTTACTCATGCTAAGTTGTAAGTGCTGTGCATTTGTGAGGTGTTATTACAAATGTAATCCTGTGGGTTTTTAAAAAAATTTTTATTATGGAATTAAAATAGGAAACAAACAGGAAAGGAAACAGAGTTGTTACTGCGTGTGTGATTTCTCAAGAAGCATTTTGAGAAATGGTCCAGCCTCTTTTTACGAGAAATAAGCTGAATGGATTTCATGTTTATGGGTGCATGTAAAATGGAAAATAACTGCTCTATATGCTCAAATCCAATACAGACTAGCTGTTGTGGAAAACGATCTCTTCTCCCTGCTTAAGCATGCAGCTTAGCGTTTCGACAGTCACTCCTGTTGTTCCACCATCTGCCATTTTAGCTACCAGAAGAAGTGTGCATAATTCTCGAGGAACACAAAAGCAACGCTCCTGATGGTAGTGTAGTGTTTTACACATTTGTCTAACAAGCAAAAGATCCTCGGATTGGTCCTGGAAGGAGGCAAAAATCCATTTGACAGTTGTGTCACAAAGGGTCTGTGGTGTAAAAAGCGTTCTTTGAAATCAAGCATGTACCTGCTCTGCTTACCCTTTGTAAATAAATGAGCAGACAAAAGTAGCACAGCCACCGTCTTCTTGATTTTGTTACAGTTACTTTCGTTACTTTTCCTGGGGATATTTTGCAACCAGCACTGTAACCACGAGACTTATAAAGATCTCAACAGTTATGGTGTGACTATTTAATAACTGTTACACTGCACAATAAACCTTTCCCGCAAGTCATGTTAAAATACTTCCTTTCATTGCCATTTTTGATGTTTTTTTTATTTATTTATTTTTTTATTTGTGTTTGCTCAGCTAAAATGCCGAATAGTTTAATAGGAAAATAATAAATAGTCTGTCTATTTCCTCAGATAACAGAATCGTTTGTTTTTGTTTCAGTGGATTTGTGAGGTGATGTAAAGTCTGCAGGCCTGTGGCATTTCCTGTGAATGTTGGAACTATTATCTGACGCATAACTATGTCATCTTGAGTGAGACAGCTAATTTGGCTCTTTAAGGTTTGATTGCCCGTGTCATTGTTGCGAAGGGCTGTACAGTTCCTTTTTGTTTAATTTTATTAATAAATTGCTCTTTTTATAATTAAACCTTTCTGCATGTAGTGTACATGTAGCATACGGACATAAAACTTTGAGTGTAAATGTATATATGTGTAGAGTATTGGTTGGCACATCAATGCACATCTTCTTAAATCACTCATCACATTGTCAGTGTTGTTTTCTGTGGGAAATGGATAATGCCTTTACAATGTGTGGTTAGAGTCAAGACCAGTACAGTTCACTGTGCGCTGACCCCAAACGATGCATAATGTAACAGCACTGACCACGCTGATGTATTAGTGGACTAAGTGACTGTATTAATGGTGCTCAGTGCAGGGAGGGACGCACTAAGAGGCCCGAAAAGTGCTTTAAGTGAAGGTGTGGAACGGTGATTGGCAACGATAGGTGTGTGTGTGTGTGTGCATGACTTTTTAGGAGCTAATGTTTAGCTAGATCAGGAAATCCATCACATTTAAGGACAATTTTCAAGGACTCTTAAATCTTTTTTTTCTCTTCCTTTAACACAGGGGTGCCCAATCCCAGTCCTCGAGAGCTACCGTCCTGCAGCTTTTAGATGCTTCCTTGTTCCAACATACCTGAATCAAATGAATGGCTTGTTATCAGGCAAACTTGATGACATGCTGAAGAGGTAATCAAACCATTTGATTCAGCTGTGTTGGAGCAGGGACGCATCTAAAAGCTGCAGGATAGTAGCTCTCAAGGACTGGGATTGGGCACCCCTGCTTTAACAGGAAAATTGCAGCGTCAAACAAAACAGAAGGTGTAGGATGCGGAATGCCTGTCTAAACATTTCATTAATTAGCCTAACATAAACATTTTCAGACTGTGGGAGTGTTCAGAGAGAACCCACGTAAGGAGGGATAACATGGAAAGCCTCACAGAGACGGTGCCCACCCGGTTGTAGAGTCAAACCCAGAACCTTCATTCTGTTAGGCATCAATGATAACCATTGCACCACTGTGCTGCTATAAATTTGAGCACTTTGGTTTTTGTGTGGATTAATTGTCCTCCATCACATATTTGGTACTGATATTTCTCAAAAACACCATCAATTACTCAGCAGAGTCTCCCACAAATAGGAGAAAAGGGTAAATCTTTCCAGTATACTGATAGCTTCTACTTATAGTTTCCACCGAACTATCATGATGATAAAAGTGATAACTCTGTTAGGTAAGTTATTATATAAATAATACTTTGTATGCTACAAAGGTGTGTGTATGTGCAAGCATGTGTGTGTCTTTTGTTAACTTTTCATTGGTGTAGTTGATACAAAATATGAAAACATATCTGTGGTCCAAACGATTTTTTTATGATAATGTTGAATGATGTGTACTGTATGCTAACATCAGCAAGTTGGCAACTTATGCGATCCCATCACAAATACATTTTTCTTATGTGGGGTATCACATAGGTGCACTGGTGGCAGTTTAAAAACAAACAAACAGTATTTATTGGATATGTGCGAACTTTAAAACATAGAAAAATTTAGTCCTATCATGATATATATAGAAAATAAGAAAACATGCCATAAAAGGGAAATATGCTCAGTGCTGTGGTTACAATCAAAACTTTTGACTTTTACTGGAAAAGATCACATCACTTACTCAACAAGCGTAACTATTTCCACAGGTAAATCTTATCCAGCGCCATCATGTTTTGTGCAATCACAGCATTCTTGCTAAGCAGATTTCTATTGAGACTTACTGCTACTTTAGCTTGATGCTTGTCTTCAAATTTATGTAAAGTTATATGCAAACTGATAGAAGGCATTCCCTTTCTTTCTAATAGTTATGCATGCACTCTTCAATCATGAGGGGGAGTGTCTAAAGTGGGAAACATGGGGGCACGGCCCCGTTTGTGATCTATGTCTAAAAGTATGCCAGTCATCAAGACATATCTGCCTGATTCATGTTTTTGTACTCTATGTAATCTAATATTCATTACTTATACAAGTAACATCATTTAACTCCCCCTCTTCATTCTCTTTTCTTTTCTTTTTTTTTTCTTTCTACCTTCCTTACATCCTTCTGCCTTCTCCCTCTTCTTCCTTACCCACATCCATCTGTCATCCTCTCTATCCCCATGTTCCTTCCTTACTTCTTCAGTGTCTGGAGCAAATTGTAAACAACTGTCATATCTGGCCTTCTTAAATAGCATTCACAGAAGGTCCAGAGTGTGCACACACACAGACACACACATAGACGCACTCCCATGCATATCTCATCAATGTTTCAGATTGAGGGCTGAATATCAGCTAGCTATACTCCATGCCTAGTCCTCACTTATTTACATCCGGCTGCCCCCGAGCCACTGAAACCTCAACACCAACATCAATGATTCATCAGCCAGTGTTTTAGCAAAATGCATACCTCCTCTGTCGATACTGAGGAGGAGAAGAGGGAAAGAAGAGGAGGAGGGAAAGGATGGGACCGTGTAATGAAAGAAGAGAAGCAAGAGAGAGACAAGTGGAGAGTAAAGGGAAGGTATTAGTGGTATTAGTGTGAAAAGAAAAAACAAAAACTTAGAGGAAGAGATAGTGGATGAGGAAGACACAGGGAAAACTGGACAAAGGGAGAAAAGGAAGGCAGGTAGAGAGAGAAAAGAAATACAAAAACCAAAGTGGAAGGTAAGAAAAGACAGAGATTGATAAGGAAGAGAAGAAAAATACTGTTTAAAAAAAAAAAGAGTAGCAATTAAAACATACCATGCACTTCTTCCCTCTGCTTTTCTTTCTTTGTGTCCAACACTCGATCCCTCTTTTATGGATGAAACACGGTATTTTTAATCTTATTTTTCTCCAAAATCAATGACATTCTGCAAGCACAAGCAGACACAGGAGTCTGATATGTCTTTTACTCTTTAGATTTCAGAAGAACATGAGCCCACTTTCCTCTTGAGGCTTTATAGATGTTCATGGACATTTACACATTGATTTTAAAAATGTACCTGCATTTTGAAATTGTAGCATGAATGGTTTCATGGTGTGCAGTTGCTTAAGAAACACAAAAAAGCCCTAAAGCTAAATGAACAAAATTTTCACAGTTGGAAAAAAACAAAAAGCAAAAAGTATCCTGCATTTAAAAAAACAACTTACAATAGTTTACAACAGCTGCTTTCATATCTTTTTGTAAGAGATTCAAACCTTTTATCTATTAATTATTTTATTAACTTTTACTTCATAAATGATGTACATTAATTGAACTGCAACTGGAAGTGTGTAAAAATACTAAAAAGGTTTGATTTCTTACACAGGGATATAGATACACTGAACAAAAATATAAACGCAACACTTTTGTTTTTGCTCCCATTTTTCATGAGCTGCACTCAAACATCTGAAAATTTTTCTACATACACAAAAAACCCATGACTCTCAAAAATTGTTCTCAAATCTGTCTACATCTGTGTTTTAGTAAGAACTTCTCCTTTGCCGAGATAATCCATCTCACCTCACAGGTGTGGCATATCAAGGGGCTGATTAGACAGCATGAATAATGTACAGGTGTGCCTTAGACTGCCCAAAATAAAAGGCCACTCTGAAATGTGCAGTTTGATCAAACAGCACAATGCCACAGATGTCACAACTTTTGAGGAAGCGTGCAATTGGCATGCTGACTGCAGGGATGTATACCAGAGCTGTTGCCCATGAAATGAATGTTCATTTCTCTACCATAAGCCGTCTCCACAACGCACGGCCCCATATTGCAAGGATCTGTACACAATTCCTGGAAGCTGAAAACATCCCAGTTCTTGCATGGCCAGCATACTCACCAAACACGTCACCCATTGAGCATGTTTGGAATGCTCTGAATGCGACAGCGTGTTCCAATTCCTGCCAATATTCAACAACATTGCACAGCTATTAAAGAGGAGTGGACCAACATTCCACAGGCCACGATCAACAACCTGATCAGCTCTATGTGACGGAGATGTGTTACCCTGCGTGAGGCAAATGGTGGCCACGCCAGATACTGACCCCACCCCCCCATAAAGTGGCCTTATATTGTGGGCAGTCTAAGGCACACTTATTCATGCTGTCTAATCAGCCCCTTGATGTGCCACACCTATGAGGTGGGATGGATTACCTTGGTAAAGGAAAAGTGCTCACTAACACAGATTTATAAAGATTTGAGAACAATATTTGAAACAAAATTATATATTTATATATTTTTTTTCGTTCAGTGTAGATATCTTCCTACTCCATTTAACGAGTGGTTGTTTCATGTCACTGAGATTAAAAAAAAATGTTTGAGCATGTGTATGTATGTTTGTATATTGTTTTGTTTGTTTATATTTCCAAAATAAAAGGTTATCATCAGCATATTTTTTAGCTAATCAGAAACACAGTTAAATATATAATATTTGCGACTATCCAAGGAATAGCTTGATCATTATCATTAAAGCAAACGCACAAAAAAGCAAAATATTAAAATAGAAGAAAATAATAGGACAGAATAGAATAGCATAGCTACTTTATTATCATTCAGAGCATACACAAGGTAGTGCACATAAGAACTAAATTTTGGTCCATTTAATCGCCATTGGACTGTCCAATATAACTAATAAATTAATGTAAGTTTAAAAGTATAACTATAAATATTAAAAAAATACAATCTTGGTACACGTAAGAATATAAGAGAAATTAGGCACATAAAGAACAGCATGAAAGGAACAGGGGCAGAAACAGAGGCTAGAAGGGATAACTGGCCTTGACTTTGAGGGAGAATTGTTTCATGATAACAAGGACAAGACACTTCTACTGTGTTTTCTCTCTTTCTTTCTCCCTTACTCTCCTTTTCTGTCATTTGGTGCCCAGGGTGAAATTATGATAATAAGAGAAAGGAAAAGCTATTACTGTGGCTGCTCTCTCATTATGTAAATGATATTAAACAGGCCCTCTGTGTGTGAATATGTGTGTGTTTCCAGTGTGTATTCAAGCCTGAGCAGCTGAGCATGCAGGTGCATGTGTATGAATGTTTGTGGAGGTTGCTGTGTTTGTGTGTGTGTGTGTGTGTGCGTGCGTGCGTGTCTTTGTTTGGCTGTTTGTTCTTGTGTGGACAGGCTGAAAATGTCTTTCTCCATTGGCGTGTATTTGTGTGTGCACGTGTATATCCTGGGGCTAGGGTTCCTCAGTGCAGTGATTACAAGGTGTCAAACTCCCCCACATTGATTATGACATGTTAATTACACACTGTTTCCACCTGCTTTGATGACACAACACGGACATTAAAAGTTTTCCTGCACACACAGTGTCTTGGACATGTGTTGGTACGGGACCCTTGTGAATTAAAGAGATGCTTTGGACATACCAGGATAAGAATTGGATGCCTGTGATTGTTTAAATTGTTAGACAGCTAGAAGTCACTTACATATCTAACACGGTGGGAATAAACTGTTTAGCTGCTTTTACCTGCAGTCAAGTGATGCTTGACACAGTAGTTATGACATTCCTTTATTTTATCTGTGTTTATTTTCACTAACTGTAATTTAACAAAGCTAAAAAATAATTGTGTTATACCCAGAGATGGGCAATAACGCGTAATCCGATTACTTTTTCAAATAACGAGTAAAGTAAGGGATTACTATTGCAAAAAAGGTAATTAGATTACTGTTACTTTCCCGTAAGCACGCTGCGCTACTACGTTACTAAACCACGATTTTTTTGTGAGAGTGTCTCATGACAATGACGTAAGCAAGTGCGACAATCGTGGCAACAGCTGTGTGCAGATCAACAATGGATTATATATCGGCTGCGGGAGAGAGTCTGACCGTGCAGCGGTTAAAGCGTGGAAGTACTGACCTTACTTTGAGTTTAATTCAGTAAAAAGTGACAAAAACATTAGCATCACTGTGTGGGAAGAAAACTTCTTTTCACACCGAAAAAAACCCCTAAATTTCTGAGCAAGCACCGAGTACGCTGCCACGGGAATGTGAAATTCACAGAGAAACTCCAGGATCCTTCCACTGACATGACCGCCGTGGCACACCTGCACCAGTGCAAACCTTCACCTGCCCCACTTCTGCTAAACAGGTAAAAACAGAGCAACAGGACTGCTGAGTCTTTGATTTTATTTATTTTCTGCTGTTTGAAAGAGTGAGTGTAAACACAAAAATTTATTTATTTTATATGATGGAATATGCAGAAAATAGGTTTAAATGTTAAATAAATTTCTTCCAGTCAGAGAATGTTGCATATAATTACATTTTTGCTTGATGCATAAAGTTAAAAGATTAAAACTTAGAAAACAATTTTATATGATGGATTATGCAGAAAAAGTAGAATTGGGCTGAAAGATCTATTGCTTTATTACCTATTCAGGTTGTAAATCATGTTTTTAAAAAGTAACAAAGTAATCAATTACTCTTGAAGTAATCAGTAAAGTAATGGGATTACACACAGACAGACACACACACACCATAAAAATACACCTTTAAATAAAGATGTAATTTTGCATATTGGACAATTTCATGCTTCCAAATTTGCAGTGAACAGTCCCTGTTCCAACGTGACTGTGCACCAGTGCACAAAGCAAGCTCCATAACGATGTGAATGAGCGAGTAGTTTGGTGTGGAAGAACTTGACTGGCCTGCAGAGAGTCCTGTAAGAGACAAATGCGCTTACAAATGTGCTTCTGGAAGAATGTTCAAAAATTCCCATAAACACACTCCTACTGTAAAAACTCCTAAACTCCTAAACCATGTGGAAAGCCTTCCCTGAAGAGTTGAAACTGTTATAGCCAAACACCTTATATTAAATCCTATGGATTAAGAATGTGATGTCACTCAGGTTCATATGAATCAGAATCAGAATACTTTATTATTCCCTAGGGAAATTAGGTAAGGCAGAAAAGTGAATACTTTTGGCAATATTGTGTAGGTAATCAAGTGCAAACAACTCCAGATTTTTTTTTTTTTTATTTGACAGCATCATTGGGACAGTAAGAAGATGTTGAATGGCATTGATAATCAATATTCCTGGTTTCAGGTGATTTCACATAAAGCAAGTCGCACAGGGAGGTATTCTGAGACCCTATTTACAATATTCCTTATGTGATTATGAACACTTCTGAAAAATATTGACTATCTGCTGAACTACTGCTTTTTTCTAGATATCCTTCTTTCTTGCCTTCTGTCTTCTGTTAATGTGTTTGATTTCAGATGCACTTTAATATATTCTTACTTTTATGTGTGTATGCGCTAGTCTTTTTTGGTGGTCTGTCTTGCTCTACTCCATTGCTTGTTTATATGCTTTATACCACAGGTCCTCAGGGGTTTATAAATATTGATTCTTACAAAGGATGGATAGATGCTTGATAGCTTGTCCAAGCCCTGGGAATACACACTTGAATGCACACACACACACACACACACACACACACACACGCACACACACACACACACACACACACACACACACACAGACTTTGTT
>VUQR01036384.1:21182-31881 GCA_015108515.1 Hemichromis elongatus
TGGTTCTGTCTTAGATTTCTTCCTCTTACAAGGGAGTTTTTTCTCACCACTGTCGCCCAAATCGCCCCCCCCCCCCACCCACACACACACACACACACACACACACACAGACACAGATACACACACACAGCAAGAGAAAGAGAGAGAGTGAAAGCGAGAGAGGCTGACTTTCACTTGCACATTTGCATCTTAGCTACATGGCCAGACAGTGGAAACAGACACCAGCAAGCGCATCATCTGAGCCACCTTTGGTACACACTATTACTTTCCACTCTGTTACCTTACCTTCACACAGTGTAACCTTTCTTAGTAATTACCTCAGCTTACACCAACACAGTGAGACCTCAAATGCAGTTACCTGTGCAGTGTTGCACGTATAACATCCCAGGCTAAACAAACATTTTATATACACATCTATCTATAAGGGAAGTGATTGGTGAGCGCAAAGACATGGAGTCAATTAGCAATTTGCTAAAATACACTGTGTAGCACAAGAAAAGCAGTCATGTCTAACGAACCTTTGTTGCTTCTCTTAATGTTCTGAAGGCTTTACTCCACAATGACAGCATGCTGATAGAAACAACTGACACAAATTCAAAATGTCAACGTGTCCCTTTTTAACAACTCTGGCACATATATTGTGACATGCCCACTAGGAAATGCAACTAATGACATCAAGGCCTAATTATGGACCAGTTCTGACTGCGCTCCAGCCGTCATCCATCATGGACTGCGCTGATACAGCCCCTGCCCATAGAAATGTTTCTGATCATGTGCTCTGTCTCAGGTGCTATTTGTCATCCGCAGGCTCAGCATGTGCTAATCACTACTATTATATATTAGTACACTTAAGCAGTCCCTAATGGCTTCATTGTTTCTTTGTTTATTTAGTTTACTTATCAATGAATTGTGCAATTAATTTACCCAAAGCTAAAAAGGTCTTGTGCTTATTGCTTAGAAATTCCTTAGAAAATGTGTTATTAAAAAGTAGATTGCTCTTGATTTAGGATTTATCCCGTTCCAGTCACAGTTCATCAGTCCAGATTTTATTGGTTCTAAATATGAAAGTTACATTTATACACAGCAAGCATGTGTTAACAGGGCTTTTTCAGAGCTCACAACAAACATTGTGTCAGAGATAATGTCAAAAGTAACATTTTTAATATGGGAATAACTGTTCTGATTAATTGTGTCTGTCTGGTGTAATAAGCAATAACACACAATAAAAATACGGTGCGGAAGTACACATTAAAAAATGTTCAAAACTGTATATTTTATGATGACATCAATTGCCCATTTTTATATCCTTGTGTAACAGAAAAATCATAAGAACACTTAATTGGGAAACAGGATTTACAGCAAACATGAGGATGGTGAAGGGTAAAAGTAAAAGTAAAGTAACTGCAGAGCATAGTGGGAACTCTGCCTTCCAAGTTTTTATCACTTTTTCACCTCTGTTTCTTTATCTGTCCTCAGCCCACTCTGTCTACTCTTCTTCGTCTTGCTACATTCAACGTCTCCATTTCTTTCATCACTTCCAAATGCCCGAGGTTGATCGCTCAGTCTGATGGTTCCCGGCAGGAGGTGTCGACTCAGGGTGTAGGACTACTGAGTGCTACCAAACATAATGGTAGCACTACAGGATTTCTCTAGATTAAATAGATAACATTCAAATGATCCTATTAAAAAAACCCAACTTATTTTGGGGTGTTTTTTTTTCTTTCGGTTTGAGGCCATTATCTGTGTCACTTATTGGTGTTTATTTTAGCAGTAAAGCACTTTGAGCTTCCTGTATGCGATAGACACAAAGTCTTGTAGAGTACACAAACATATATGGACACTCCTTAAATGCCCTGCAGAAAAAAGACTAAATCAATAACTAAGATAGAGTAAAACTATTCAATAGCAGCATGTCTGTCAGCATGAATACTAAACATATTCAAAAACACTTAACACCAGATTTTAGCTGGTTCATATATATATATATATATATATAATGTATGTATATATATGTATGTATATATATATATGTATATATATATTACACTTTTTTCGTTTTAGTCAACAGTAACAGGTCCTACCATCTACATGAAAATAAATCTAAAAGTAAAAACTTCATTAACTCTTATTGAATGATTTATGTAACCTAAATTTTGTATAGTTTAGAAGAAATAGGTTATGTAATGTGTGGCAGAATCGAAAAAGCTAAAAGAAAATAATAAACATCTTTGTGTGAAGAGCGCTTCATGTGTTTCTCTCATTTCTTCAAACCCGAGTCCTGACTGTGCTGCAAAGTAATAAAGCAGCGCATGGTTTTCACAGAGAGCTAGTAATTATGGGGGCGCTGTGATGAGAAGGTTTTCTCTAGATAGACTAGATTGGCCATTCATTACTAACCCTACACGCACACACAAACACACACAGCAGCTTGAGAGAGACAATGGAGTGCAGGCTGATTCAATCTAGGCTTGTAGTTACAGACAACAATGAGATAATCAAGTAGAGCATTACACTGCACAACACAGGGCTAGCTGTGGGTGTATGTGTGCATCCACACATCCTAGCTACATGTCCTATTACTTTTTTTTTCTTTTTCTTTTTTTTTACCCGCATAGTGCAATTCACTTGGTTTCTGTGTCAACTTGATACAAATTGAAAGATTTTTAGGGGAACAGCAGATTAAATGAGAGAGAGAGATGAGAGTTAGGTGTAAAAATGTAAAGAAATAAAAAATGTTTGGAAAGTGAAGGGGAAAGAAGAGCAGTAGGGAAATGAGAAGACGAGGAAGAAGGCAAAAATGTCTGTAATGCAGACCCGTTTCAGGACCTTTTTAGTCCTGTAATGCAATGTGAATGTATGCGGGATTCTGTCTCCATTTGTTTTGCCCTCTTTTTACCAGTACTTGGTTTCCCTTTTGCTTCTCAATTGATATGTGCTTGATTTCCAGAAACCCCCTCCGGCACCCACCGGGGAGCCTTTTTAGATTTTACGCTTGGATATATCTGTTTAACTCCCCGTTTACCCTTCTGACAACATGACACACACATACAGGGAGCGATGTGCAGAGCCGCCAGTGGTGGATGTGTGAGAGAAGGATCCTACTCCATGGTCCTCTGGGAAATGGATATAATACAGTACAATAAAAGAAAGGCATGGGATTGTGCGCTGGATGTTTTTATTGTGGCCTAAGACACCTCTCATTGATGCGTTCATATATATATATATATATATATATATATATACACACGCACACACATGTCTGGCTGATTTTAAGCGACTTTAGAGAATACTGGCCTATAAAATAACATTTACACTGAGCAGACGACTTTAATTAGGGAAAAAAGATAACTGTCTTTTTTTTGCAGTGATCCTAATTGAAGCAATATCAGCATTTTTAAGCTATATTCTATCCAAGATATTAGATCTGTGTGTATGTCGGGGTTAGTATTGTGCTAATGAGAACTAGATGGTTAACACAATGATCCTGTGGGGGTTAGGGTGTGAAGAGGTGCATCTAAATGACTGACAGCCAGCAGAAAAGACTGATTAGTGTTTATTTGCACTTTAATTGTATTTTTTTTTTAAAAAGCTTCAATATTCATCTTAAATCAGTATATAACCTTTAAATTTAGACCAAAAGGAAGAAGGTATGGAAGTAAGAATATTTTAGAGATCAAACAAATTAAAATGTAACTAAATAGATATCTGACCTCAGTGATCTTTAATGCCTTTCATTCTGCTGAAACGGTTGATTGTCAGAACATATCTATCGATCTGCCTCATCTCTCTCACTGCCACCCTATCTCTCCTCTCCACCCTTCTCGTGAACCTTTGACCACGATCGCTAAAGGTCAAAGGTCAAGGCTGCGGGTCAAATTAGTGACACTGAAGAGTCGAAAGACCCTCCTGACTGTTTTTCTCCGTTTAAGCAGGCGGAAAGAATGCGATTGTGCAGTTAGATTGATTGGTGGCGCATGCCTGAGACTCGCAGTATTCGTGCGCGTCTGCGTATGCGTGTGCATGTTGTCACGGCGACAACAATGCATTTCAAAAGATCTAATATGAAAGCTGTCAATACTGTTGATCCAAACCAAAATGCTTCAGAGGAGGTTATTGCCCTTTGGCTGGTAAAACTGTGTGTGCATGTGTATGTGGATACAGACTGTGTATAGATATATGGTATATGCTTGTGTGTGTGTGTGTGTGCGTGTGTGTGTGTGCATGTGTTAATTGACAGATGTTGGCTCTGACACAGCAGCCAGAGGAAAGTAAAGGAACCATGTATTGATTGGCCTGGTTATAACTGTCAACTACCTGTTCTTACATCTGTTCCCATAATGATCATTCATTCCTTTTTTCCTAGTTTTTATCTTTCGCGTGTGGGTTTCTTTGTTTACTTCACCTGTGAGATGAACTAGTTTTTGCCTCGTTTTTCCCTTAATCTGCTTAATTTTGACTGTGTCACACGAAAATGTACCACCGGTGTGAAATATTAATATTTCCAACTGGTCTCCAAAGACCGCTGCGAATGGGTCTAAGCTTTGAAAAATGTAAATGAAGACGAATTGTAATTTAGTACCACTTATGTATTCTGAGTGTCAGCTTGTTTATTTTTGTACCTTCTAGGTTAAATGTGATTTTCAATACCTATTTATTTAATATTTGGGCCATTACTTTGTCCCAATAGTGTTTTTACCTTGATAAATTGTCCTTGTTGTTGCACAATAACAGAAGGTTTCATATTCGCCGTTGATTTTAAAAAAAAATCAGCTCTTTATATTTCTAGGAAATTACACAATTATTACTGAGCAATAGCACCCTAGTGGTTGTATGTTTTCTTTCTGTGTGTGTGTGTCACCAGTGCGTTGGTCTACAACAAATGTCTACAACAATTTCTGTTTGTGTATGTGTGCGTGTTGTGAAATTAGGTGTTATTGAGGGTCTCTGTTTGAAATATCCCTGTGGTGCCTCTTCTCACAACTGGAGATCAAACGGTACACTACACACATGCACAGACACACAAACACAAATCCCTGTAGTCATTATCAGATCCCCTCAGATCCTCCGAAAGCCTCAGACTGAAGTGGAATTTACTGTTCTTTTTATTTACTGGCTATGGAAGGCCTGACACCAGCAATACAAAGGAACCACACACACATGAAAACACACATGTACATAAAAAACAGAAAAGAAAAAAGTGTCTTACTAAGATGACCATAGTGTTATTTTTTTCATAAATGTCTGCGTTTACGTTATCTCCTCTTTAAAGAAAGGCCCAGACTGAGCAAAGATTTGCATGCACATAGCAACAAACACAGCAAGTATTAACATTTGTATGTAACGATATATTATAAATACAAATTTTCATATTCATATATTTTGTTATCCCCGTGATAATGTGATGTTACTTTGTCTGTTTGTGTTTGTCTTACACGTCACATTCAAAACACGTCACCTGTACGCAACTTAACTGTCACCAAAATTCGCATCTGTTGAGGAATTTTGTTCGAGAATTACAAATAAAGTCCTTCAAAATCTCAGATATATAGCTTAGCAGATGACAATTCATTCCAGTAAAGCTGAAGATGTTTTTCACGACCACCAGAAACACACTGCTGCTCAATTTTATTTATTTATTTTATTTAAAACTTTATTTATTTATTTATTTTTTGTGCTTGTTGGAAATCATTCTTTCATTACATATAAATAGCATGCAGCATGGTGGTACAGTGGTTAGCACTGATGCATGTTCTTCCTGTGGGTTGCGTGTGTTCTCTCCAGGTACTCCGGCTTCCTCCCATAGTCCAAAGACATGCAATTACTAGGGTTAGGTTACTTGATGATTCTTAATTGGCCCAGAAGTGTTAATGTGACAAATGGCTGTCTGTGTCTCTGTATTAGCCCTGTGTCAGATTGGCAGCCTGTCTAGTTTAGAGGTGTACCTTCTGTTTTGCTCCATGGCAGCTGGAATAGGCTCCAGTGACCCAGCTGTCCCGATAAAGATAAGTGGAAGAGAATGAATTGATTTATAGTTAAGTTTTTGTGCTGTTGTTGTTTTGCATTGCTGCTTTTATAAGGTCACTTGGTACCTCTAAAAGAGCCCTTATTTTTTAGGTGGGAAAGCACACTTCATCTAAACAGATCACACAAGTTATTTTCATTTTATGTGTATGCAATTCACGATATAGTGATGTGCTGCACTGTAATACTAGCAAATGTAGCTGTGTGTTTTGTCATATGAGCCCCTAAACATGTAATACCTTTAAAACAGCTGGATCTGAAATGATATTACCTGAAATTATATTACCTGTGTGTATGCAATCCGTGTAGCCTTGTGTGTACCCGGCCATGAACATGTGTGTGTTTCTCTAAGTGATCATATTTGTCTTGTGAATGTTGTTGAATGTAAATCAGGTCTATCAGATTCCCCACAGACGGGCAGGTGTAGCAATATTATGGGATTTGTGGAGGTAAACTCTCTATGACTGTGTGTGTGTAGGTGTGTGTGTGTTACAGGCATTATGGAGATCAGAGGCAAGCTGGGAGCCTCCGAGGCTATTAGCTCATCTGTATTGTATTGAGACGAGGGTATGTACACATCTGCTGATGACACAAGAGGATTGAGCATTGTGTGTGCATGTGTGTAGGTGGGTTTGTGTGGACGGGTATTAACATCTTCGTGGGGACCAAAAATAGGAAGTTTACTATTCTTGTGGGGACCAAAATCCCGGTCCCCACGAGTTTGAAGGTATTTTTGAGACTCAAAATGTGGTTTTAGTGTCAGGGTTACAAATAGGTTATGGTTAGGTTAAGGGTAAGGGTCAGGGTTAGGCATTCATTTTTGATGGTTAGGGTTAGGGTAAGGGGCTAGGGAAAGCCTTATGTCAATGAGATGTCCCCACAAGATATGAATACCCAACATACGTGTGTGTGTGTGTGCGCGCACGCGCGCAAGTGCAAGTGTGTATTGGGGTTAGGTGAGAGGTGAGCCAAACTGTGTGAATTTTGCACTGCTTAACCACAAGTGCGAGCCTCTTTCCCATCTCCAAATTAAGGGACATAGGAATGCTTGACATCTTCGCATGCTGTCAGCACTTTATTTCCTTGTATCTTTGCCAGCACAACTTAAAAAATGCTTCCACTTTCTTTTCATGTTAAACATACCACCTCTACCACAAGCTTTTTTCCTTTCAATTCAGCGACTTTACTTGAGCAGAAGCTTTAAAAGGAAAAAAATTAAGACATTCTTCCATTCATGATACTTCTCACTAAAATATTAATTTTAGTTCTTGTGTTTCTCTCAATTAAAGGTGAATATATGCCAAATGCAACTAGTAATGACCAAGTGAATTACACAGATGTTACTCTGCATCAAGTCGTCTATCATTTTCTTCATTTGTCTGCTGTGAACTTTTCGTCCCTGCAGCCAACTTCACTCTAATTATCCACAAAAAAGATCATGAAAATCATGTGCAAGTGTGTAGCACACCACAGAAACAAATATTATCACACACAGAAATACCTGACAGCGGCTGAATATATCGCTGGGAGTGAGCTGGACGTTAAAGTGCTTGAGAACTCGAACCGCCTGGTCTCTGGCCTTTTCTGAGCAGTCTAGGGAGAGACAGCGACCCTCCGCCACCTGGGAACGCAACTGTACGGGAAGATAGGGAGAAACTATGTGTACCAGGAAACAAGTAAGTCACACAAATGCATGAAAACAAGCACAAAAAGTGCATAGATTTTAGATTTGTTCTTGAGTTTATGTGTACTTACAGTTTGGAATGGTTGTCCACATGTAAGTATGACACGGCCTTCAGCCTGCGCTAACTGAGACGCAACAAATTCACCCAAGAACAAAAGAGTACAATAAATGAATGCAGTAATGACACTCGTGCTTATTTAAGTTGTTAAATATTCTGAAGGAGTTGTAGGAGAAATTTTACTTTGGTGCATAAATTTCTGAAAACATGACGGTATGTTTTTATATGGTAATATAGGTTCTGGAGACGCTTCGGTAGAGTAATTTGTGGCCTAGTAGAAGCAAGGGCAGGTGTAGGAACAGGTAAGCTCTAACTTGTGGAGATCTTTAGCATTTGAACTAATGACCAGGAAAATGTTATGAATAGTTAAAAGCAAGCAGTTCTCCCTGATACCATTTGCATAAAATCTAAAGGAGGAAAGTCTTGTGGATACCTAATCATACCTTTTTTAGGCTTCGGCAGTACAGTAGCTGTGACGCGAGTTGTGCTCATAATTTCAGGATCATTAAGGCTGACATGAATACCATTAAAGACAACAATAAAGCAGCATAAGTATGTGCAATATTCTTTGGAAAGAAGTGATTCATTCAATGTATTTATGATATGAATAAATGGGGAAGTGAAAATTAAATGGTACTGGCACTGACTACCAAATGTCTGATATTGTAACATACCAAGTGCTTTTTCTGTGGAAAATGTGAATATTTAGAAAAACTAGCAGAACTAACCTTGGCTGCAACTCTGTGATCATCGGTGTTCTCCAACATGACCACATCAACTCCTAAACAACGCAGATATCTTCCGAGTCCCTGCAGCATGTTGTCACACACCACCCGCAACTGCTGAGGGGGTAGCAGCGGGGAATCTTCTGAAGGCTTCTCGCCATACAAGACGCCTTTCTCTGGATCTGAACGAGAGGGGCTGACCCCTTGAGCCCCCTGACATTCCTAAATGGACAGAGACAATAATGTGATACTTAACCGATCCCCACAGAGGGATTTTCTTTTCACTTGCACCACAGTTCAGGGAGGCCATAGCACTGGGTGAGCTTTAAATCTGCACCCCTGGAGCTGCTAGGAACTACTGAAGTGTCTTTGTCAATTACTTATTGTCCCTCCTTAAAGGCTGAAGGCTCAAAAGTTGGGTTTTCAGTAAGCGCTTCAGCATTTACATGTAACACGAAAACTTCTCACAGTAGAATGAATAGGTAAATTAGCAGATTCTGCTTTACATGTAAATAGGTTGGTCACACTGTCTATGAAGCAGAACCAACACTTACAGTAATCCTGCAATTATGTTTCTGCATGAAATTCTCCCATATTAAAAAGACAAAAAAACTGACCACATACTCTTTGCTTCAACACCACTGTGATGCAAAGACCCTCTTCAAGGGAACTGTTTACTAGGTCCTTTGTTTGGTTTTGGTCTTAACTTTTTCCCCATTAACATGGAAACAATGAAAATTGCTAATTGCTTTCAGAGTACAATTCCAACATTTCCAGGTTGGGTATTAGGTTACAAAACCTACCAAAAACAAATAAAAGTGAAATAATATGAATAAAGCAGTTCAAGTATATAAATGAACTTTTGTGAAATAGTGGGATAAATATTTAAAACTGGACTCTTGAAACAATTTTAAAGATAAAACAGATTTTAAATTTCTCTACCTCTTAGACCAGCAAGCACAGTTACTACTACATGTTTCATCAAGCCAACTTATGAGGGAAAACAATCTATATAAGGTTTTGGCTCTGGAGGTTAAGCATATTTTTTCTCAATGTAAGATGAGAAGTTTGACTCACAAATTGCTTATCTTAACACTCATGGTAGTGACTTTTCTCTACTTTTTGTTCTCTCACCGCTGAAAATGAGTCCAGCGTCTTTGGTTTATACACACTGGTGTGTATGCAAAGGTTTGACACACACTGGTAGGAATGCTGCAGAGTTACTGCAACAGCCAGTTCAAGTTGTCTGCTACTGTTATGCGTAGTTTATTAGCTATACCAACTCTCTCACACACACACCTTTCTACCTACCAATCCTGAATACGGAGGTAAAGATATATAAAAAAAAGAAGAAGAAAAGACAACTGATCCCTGACCTCGTTCTCAAAGGTCTGTTTTGTTTGCTTTCCCTTTTTCTCCTTCAGCTTCTTGTCTCTGCTCATCTCCGATTGGATTGAAGAGATGGTGCGCAGGTCAGCAGGCAGCCCAAAAGATGCTGGGTTACGGGAGAGGATAGAGTACACTTCCAGCAAACAGTAGGCATCTGCCACTAGAAGATGTTAAGAAGCAAGAGAAAGAGAGGGGAAGAAGGGGGGATTTATTGGTTTGCAGTTCATCAGGGGATAACAAAATAATCTCTGATATTCTATAGAGAAGAGAGCAGCGACCATCTGTCTCTCTGTCATTGTCTGTCTGTGCGTGCACAATACCTTACCTGCATATCTAATTTGGCTGATGCGAAGAGGCCGCTTCTCCCAATTGGACATCTGCTCTGTCTTGTCCAGGGGCCTTCCCAGGACCTGTTGTACCAACAGACTGAGGCCCTTTTCTGCGCAGTCCTCTCCCACAAGTACCTCTCTAGGGCCATTTTGAGTTGGGTATAATGCACTTTGTTGAATCTACATTACAAATTACAGAGATAAAATAGCATCTGTATTAATTTTAAACAGTGCAGGACCTAATTTAGAAACTGCGTAAGTTATGGAAATGAAAGGAAAGATTACTTTTTTATGTATACTTAAAAGATCAAGCATCCCCTCCATTTTCAGTGGGTCCTCTTGTAACTGGGGCCAGGTGGCCAACAGACACTTGAGATCACTGGCCATACCATATCCTGAAATGGGATAAAAGGATAAATGTAAGAAACCAAAGCATTTAAAAAAAAAAAAAAAAAAAGAAAAAAATTGAAAAAAAAAAAAAAAAAAAAAATGT
>VUQR01036384.1:37326-50275 GCA_015108515.1 Hemichromis elongatus
AACACTACAAGTTGGAGCTATACGTTTTGCACAGATTTAAAGCAATTCATACTGTTGACCCCCTCACCCATTCTTGTAAACAAAAGGTTACATTTGTTTGTCCAACCTTTGGAATTCCTATTTTCTGTCTCACATAATTCTTATCTCAGCAGTAATGTGAGCCACTAAAAAATACTGTTACAAGAGGCATAGCTGAGCAGCCATAACGTCAAACATTATTTCTTTAATAGGCACAGCAGAGCAGCCATAACATCGGATTAACAGCTGAGGCTGGTTGGACAGTAGAGGAACCGAGCATTAGCTCTGCATTCCAGCTGAATGTGCAGCCAAAATACTCCAGAGAAGACTCTCGACGCACATTTTAGGAATGCCATGGTGGGTCGGAGAGCTTGGAAACAAGAGAAGCTGTGAGCATGCGTGTTTTACAATTTGTGTCTGCCAGTGCGTGTGTTCCACGGAGCATTCCCAAAAACTCCAGCTTCTTTCTCTGTCACTCATGCTGTGTGGCCTCCACCGTATCTGCCCCCACCACCGCAACCCTTCTTCCTTCCCAGGGCTACTTTTCCTGTTCTCCTCTCCCTCCCTGCACCAGCTTCTCTTGATTTTGTCTCGGATTTCCCCAGGAAAAGGCTATGCGCTGGTCATGGTGTAAAAAATACAGCCTTCCTGATGCATAGCCTGGGAAAGCAGACCAAAAGACCTCTCCCTCCTCTCTCTGTGCTGGCCTCTTTCTTTGCTGCATCTCTCCTGGCGTGACACTTTTCGCCCATTATGTTCGCTCTTAAAGATGCATTTTACATCCATCTTCCAGCAGCGGTCCTTGTAATAGAGCTTGTTTTTGTTTACTCCCCCAATCCATCAACATTTCCTTTTCATTCTGCTTCTTTTAATAAATTCACACTAAATTTGTGAATTTTCAATTTACTAAATTGCACCAATATTCTTACAATAGTATCGCCTAATTTTATCTCACTTTTCTATTGACTCTACATGGATTTCTTTTTCAGGAAAATACTAGTTGCACTACATCGGTGTATTACCATGTTTTGAGCCACAAAACGCAAACTTTACATTTGTTTTAGATCCATTCCTAACATCTATCAGTGTTTTTTATTGAATTCTACTTGACATTAAATTCTATTCAGTTACTTGACAAAACAGCTTTTTTATTATCCATGGTGTCTTTGTATGAAATGGATTATGACATGCATAAAAAACAGCCTCACAAAAGTCCACTTAACGGTTCTCAACATTTGAAAGGCCGCCGAGTTTCCTTGTCTGTTATGCACCCTGCTCGCACTCATTCATCCTGCTGCCGAACATGCATAGGGTACGTGCACAGGGACTCACACAAACACCACAACCCACTTCAGTCTCCCTGTTTGTATGAGAAGGGGAGAGAGGAGAGGAATGTTGAGCATGTAGCTTCTTTACACTCTTGGCTAGTGGATGAATGACAGAGCTAGAGGCTCCCCATTCATTATAACATAATAACCCTATCACCACATACAAATACAGAGACACATGCAGAGAACATGTACTCATTCACCCCTTAGAAGGTGACTCTTTTCCATTCTTTTCGAATGTGAGAAAATCTGAAATTTGGAGGAGAAATTCTGCACTTTATCCGACCGCATCTTTGGAATTTCTGTTCATAGACGGATAAAACAATATCAATGAAAATTAGACAGTTTTAAATCCACAGACAAGTCTGACTGCATGTTGCCAAGCAGCTGCCAAAATAAAGGAAACACAAAGATCAAGTGTCTAAAAGGGGCATTTGGTGTCATTACAGCCACCAGAACAGTTTCAGTGTGACTTGGCAGTGGTTGCGCAAGTGGCTCAACTCCACTGGAAGGATGCCACAACATTCTTCTACAAGTACTTCTCTTCTTTTGAAATTTGTTGGAGGTGCTGGAAAAGGCTTTCAACAGGTGCTATTAGAGAATGGTGAAATGGGGGAGAATACAAGCACTTGCAGAATTTGATGCTTATTAAACCCGTGTTTACATGTTAACTGCCTCTTCGTAATTGACCCACCAAATATGGAGTGACACATGCCTAAAGGGTCTGAACGGGGTAGACAAGTATAAGGCCTTTACTAAAAACAACAAAGGCTTTAATTCTGGAACTTAAAGAAGGATTTTTTTCTGCGGTGGGAATTTTTGAAATATGGAGGACAATCTGTAAATATTTACAAATATTTTAAATTAAATAAAAACACTCATAAAGCACTACATGGATGAGGTAAATTGTTAAATATGTATACTGTACAAGCTTATTTGTATTCTACATTCATAAAATGATGACTGTATATATTAAAAAATGCAATACCTTTGGATAGGTCTAGTTAAATTATTATAGTTCACTGTTTGAAAATGTATGTTGATAAAACATGAATCTGTAGATGGATAGGCTCAGACTGGGTCTTTGAGAAGTCACTATGGACCTGAACGCAATCAGTTCACGTCCACCAGGGGTGTCCAAGTCCTTTTAATTTAACTTTTTATATATTTAATAGAAAACAATAACTTACTTTGGTGTTTTATATGAGGACATGGGTGATGTATCTGTTAGTGAAGCATCTGTGAAAATCTTAAAACGTTCCCCTCCTTTGAAATTTTAATATTTTACAATTTGGTCAAACTTGACCCTTTCGGTGGACTGGTTCTGGCCTTTGGTCTGTATGTATTATACACCAAGGTGGTCACCAAAACACAATAACTCTGCGTGTGCTTATCTGATAGAAGCTTTCCTGTTATTTGTGACCATCTGATTTTTTTTTAAGTGAATTATGCTTGAGTAAATGAAACTCAATTAACAAAACAGTTTGAAAATATATGTTTATTGCAATGCTGGTGATGTCTTGTTTTTTAAAAGAGCATTCCTCTCTTCCAGATCTACGTGTAACTGATGTTAATCAGCTGTGTGTTAGAGTCATCATAGCCACCACCGGATCTATAGTTTAACCAAATGGGCTTTGTTTGTGAAGAAAAATTAATAGGAGGTCTATGTGTAAGAAAACTATGGTACAAACCCGATGCCTCTGGAGTAGTATGGCTCATTTCTGTCTGCGGGATGAGGTGCTGCTATCACTCTGTAGGTGTAGAAAGAGACAGCATCAAAACACATTGCTTGATAATATGTGTAAACAGGGCCGTCTTTAGGCAAAGTCTTAATACTGTAGCATTGTGTGCATTTTTGTTTGTTAAACCATTCATTAATTTGAACTATGAATCCTAACTCAAGGGATTTTCTGCAGAATATTCCAAAGACCTAATTTTAAATTCAGTCTTTAGGCACTTTACTGGCAGCTTATTGCAAAAATATATAATTTGCTTCCTTTTTTGTTTTGTTGCTCAATCTATGAAAAATTCCCTAGACAGAGAAAATTGGCATCTCTCAACATGGTGTGCAGTGTGTCCCTAAAACAAGTCACGTCCTCAAGAAATATGAAAAAAAAAATCTAGCAAAAACATGACAGGGGACCTAAGAGATGTGTGTGATCCTTCAGTTGTTCACTTAAAACATATCAGAACTGCCTCACTAGAAGAATGGCCATCAAGAAGCAAATCTTAAGTGAGGGAAACAAGGAAGAAAGTCTGAATTACGCTAAACACAAACACACAAGAACTGGACTGAACATGAGTGGTAATAGATCTTTTAGAGTGATGAATCTCCATTTGATATTTTTCCTTCAAATAGCTGTCAGTTTGTATAAATGTGGTGAAAACACACAGAGTACAACAGTGAGTGTCTGCAGCCTTCTGTAAAACACAGTTTCAGCCAGTGGTTTTTTAATGCTTGGACAGAAAAGCACATAGTGGAAGTTATGGATTGCGGGATCATCTGGACTGAGAACGAAACTAAAGGGAGCCCTAGAAGAGCTTTGAATGTCCTTCAAAAAGCCAAGAGAACTACTCCTGAGGACTACTTCTTAGAAATTAAAGAAAAGGAAAGTTCAGGCTATGTTGAATAATTAAGGTTGCCAGACCAAATATGGACTTTTAAGCTTGAATTATACAAACTCTTATGTTTTCCCCTTTTTTTAACTGTAAATATATTAAGATAGTACAGACAGCGGAAGAATTGCAGTACAGTACAACTGCACAAGTACTGCATTTTTATCCATTTGTCCTCAAATCAAAAAAAAAATAATCTAAAATGTAATACATACAACAGTACAACAAGGGAAACCTGTGGGAATTGCAGCCTGGGAAAGGGCAAGATGCCATTTGGCAGTGACAGTGAGTTTCATACTGAGGATGTTTTTTGTGGGCCTGAAAACTGGTTGTTTCTCCAGTGTAAATATCTGCAGGCTCTAGAAGCCGCCTTTGGCACTGATACAGTCAGGGGCAGCAGTATCTATTTTAGACTACAGAGTATGAGAAACGAGATATGGTACCTGCAGTGGAGTCCCCTTTTTTTACTATTATCTTCTATCCCCACCTCGTGGTAATTGAAAGCACCCCAACTTCCTCTACGCTTTCTCTTTAACAAACATGATCTTGTGTGGCCCAGTCAAATCAGCACGCCCTCTGTAAGTATCTGTGTGAACGCTAATGTTAACCTCTAAGTGTTTTATTATCTAAAAAGGGCAATAAAAAATCAAACGAGATGAAACTCTGTGTAAGCTAGCTAGCTACAGAATCTCAAATCCAGACTGTCAAACTGCTCTTCGCAACACAAATAACCTTTATTTGTTAAAGCGTCGACAGAAAACAGATGTTTATTCACAAAAGTATAACGTTACGTTATCGACACGAATATACTCACCAGTTTTATACAGTTAGAAAACGTCAAGTAAACCAGCTCGCTTGTAGCTTCGTGTTAATGCATTACAATCAGTTTGTTTGGTCGGCTTGTGGGACAATTTCACCCACAAGTTTGTCTTAGGCGGCGCTTCCTTTTAAACTACACACGCATTCGGTTTCTTCGGCCACATATTCACACACCATAACTGATAAAACATGACATAACTCCAACTTCAAACCTGAATACGTAAGGGCAGACTCTTTGTATACGGAGCTTACTGAAAACAGTACGAGTTCCATAGGTAACGCTGCCTGTAAACTTAAACGAGGGAGAAAAAATTCAGACGGCTATTCTTGCTCTGTCTTTTCTGTTGAGTCTGTCCTGCCAGTTTAAAGTACACTACCGCCACCGTTCGGTCAAAGGGTGCAAAACATGAAAAATAAATAGGTTGATCAGTTTTTCGGCGTTGCTGTTACATTTCTCTGATCACAATTAAAATAATTCAAACTTTTTGCTCATCTTCCACACCGTTAAGTGACTTAATTACACAATAAAAGCATTTTTTCATTTTTCTTACACAAATTTGATGCTTTGATACATTCTTTTAAATGACTATGCAAAACAGTCTTATTTTTACTACATTTTAAAATTGCCTGTAATATGGCAATCAGAATAAGTTGGTAATATTTCTCTTTTTCCTAACATGTGTAGTGGCTATATGTTTTCTTTATCACAGCAGCATGGTCTGTCAACAAACTGGAGTAGAGAAGGTATAACAATATGAATCCTGTCCAGTCTCTTGCAGTTAACCTTCCACATATATTAATGTGTAATTGTGCACTCCTGAAATTGTAGACATTTTTTTATCCAGAAGGTGCTAGACACAATGACAATGATTTGTTCTTTTCATTGATAAAGGATTTTTTGTTGATTGTTTAAATATTGAGGTTTGGTCATATATTTTTCATTATATTGGTCACCCATTTTACCTTGTATTTGTACATTGTACATCTGCTGTTTTTTCACACATTTTCAGTCCAGGGATTTCTGAAAAATGATACCAAAGAGCTATTTTCCTGAAAACATGTCTTGATGTGGTCTGCAAGGTGTCTTTAAGAAATCTGAAAAAAAAAACAACTGCACAGGTGAAGGTTAAATAGCATCTACCTACAGCAGATAAACAGGGGATCTTTGCATATATTGACCTTTAAAATCATACACCTCTGTATGTTTACAAATGTTTTAATAAATGGCCGAACTTCTTTCCAATTATGGCAGGAAATGTAAAGAAATGAGAGTACTAAATGCACTACTCACAATTTACATTATTTTCTTTGGTAGAGCGTAGGAAAGACAAAAACACTCAGCCAATTTACTCAATAATATTTTTATCAATCACACAATCATTACTTTCCAACTTTCCAAGCCTCTTATACAGGATCAATAACTTATTAAAATCTGAATATTAAATAAATTTTATGTCAGAACTCATTGTAGAAACATCCAGATATGTCGTGAGCATCTATACATTTTCCTATTTAAAAAAAAGGCAAAAAAGAATTGAGTTTCAAGTTAAGAGTAACTTACTTCTGCTATAAGAAAGCATCCATATAGCAGAATTTACTGGAACTCAACAGAATTCAGTAGAGAAACTTCAGAGTGCGTCACGTCACTAAAGTTGTTCCCCACGTGTCTCTTGCGTCACCACTTAAAAAAAAATAAGGACGTAGCTGGGACACGGTGGTTGTTGTTGTTGTTATTATTCTATCACCCACAGAAGCAGGAGTGATTTTTTTTATGCATCATATCCCCCTTTCTGCTCTGTTAGCTGTCACACAGGTATTTGGATCCCACATAAATCTCGTGAGGCGGCTGAATATAAAGAGCAACACTGTCTGTGGCTCCTCAAACACGGCTAGCATTAGCTAGCGGGTCTCACAGTCAGAGCAGAGCGAACCATCTAGTTGCTTAGCAGTTATGGAGTGGCTGGGTAACGGCGCCTCACTTCACCACAGCGAAGAGCCCACCGGTGAGCCACTTTCAACGGCCGGGGACTTTAGTGGTCTTTACCCTCACCAAAAGGTAAGGCCTTACTTAAGTTATCTCACTCCAGAGGTGCTTGACAGCATGCTAACAAGCGGATCCTGTTGGAGATAGCTGGAGTGTGCCCGTGCCAACTTAATTTAGCATGTGTAGCGTTTTCCTTTATCCCGTAGCTTAGTTTCCACCCCACACAACAACGGAACATTTTACCAGTTAGTTTAGTGTTAAATGTCAGTGTCCATGCTGCTAACCCGCAGTTTCGCAACAACTATTCCACTTTAGCTCATGCTTACAGGGTAATCAGATTACTGGTTGCGTCATTATGTTGTCAGTACACCACTGAAATCTGGGTTGGGAAGAAATACCCCCTATGTGGGATGGCTGATGGGATCAGAGGCCATAACGGGAAGTAACTACCCCCCCTCCCCGGCTCAAACTAGTGCACGTCGACAGCTGTGTGTGATTACTAGCTAGAAGAGAAGGCATGCGAGCACTGGTGAAGTGGAAGCAAGCGTTTATTTATTTTTAACCCTCGTGCTCCACCTTAAGCTTAACGCAGCTTGACTGTGGTCGTGAAAGTCTAAAAGCTAATGACCTACATTTAGTGTGTGATGCAGAGTCATCCCTCAGTTTTTAGGTGGTCACCTCATTTACCAAGTGGGCAGTACCAGAGAGTCATTTCATGGTAAATTGTAAATGGAGTGGTTCTTATATAGCTCTAATTGAGCACTTAAAGAGCTTTATACAACTTGTTTCATTCACCTGTCCACACAAACATATTTTTGCACCTAAGTGCTTTCTCACTGCACACACATTCATGCAACTTGGGGTTCACTATCTTGCCATGCAGACTGGATTGAACCACCTACCCTCTGGCTCAGGGGTGCTCAATCCCAGTCCTCGAGAGCTACTGTCCTGCAGCTTTTATCCCTGCTCCAACGCAGCTGAATCAAATGGTTTGATTACCTCTTCAGCATGCCATCAAGTTTGGCAAAGGCCTGATAACAAGCCATTCATTTGATTCCGGTGTGTCGGAACAAGGATGCATCTAAAAGCTGCAGGACGGTAGAGGACTGGGATTGAGCACCTCTGCTCTGGCTAGTCAAAGAACTGCTCTACCTCCTGACCTACTATCACCCCAGGAAAGATGTGTTCAGAATAACTTTCTCAGCAATGTGTTGCTAAATTTCAAACTTTGCATAAAGATATTGGGCTTTGATTGAGTGCACAACTTCTTAAATATTTATATTCATTTATTCTATTGCTAACAAGCTGATATATTTTTTTAACAGTAGTCATTTGCTTTCCATTTTACCTCACACCAGCCAACATCATCAAACCTCTGCGATTGTCCCATGGCATCACTATGCCAGAGTCAGCAGCGCTGTGTGAAGGCCTCCATCGTCTCAAGTTGGAGACTAGCTGAGGCGCAAGATCAGTTATGTTCTTTAGGAGTCCACAGCTCTGAGTCGCTGGAGCAAGAGCGTGCTCGGACTCAGGCCTGCCCCACAGAGCTCACGCACAATGAGGAAGAGTGGCGCCGCAAGGAGAGCATGCTGGGAGTTCAGGAACCCAGCCGCAGTCCTGTATTTGGAGCTAGTTGGGATGTTTTTGATAAGGTAAGTTTACCAACAAACAAGACAATAAAACTACAAAACGAACATATAGAGGCGCTGTGTTCTGCACCAACATTTTAAGACCACGTTTCCTTTCTATTTCAGAGTATCATCAATGTCCAGCATCAGGCTGCAGAAATGGATCAGGACAAGTGCAAGGGTTTTCTCCAGAAATACGAACAAGAGCTCAGGCATTTTGGTAAGTGAGACAAACATGTTTAGTAAGATTGTTCCTCTAGCGCAGTGGTTCTCAAACTTTTTACATCATTCCCCACATGACAGGAAGAAATATTTTCACGCCCCATCTAAACAAAACAATGACAGAAAAGCCTAGCTGCAACTCTATTTAGATAATAAACTCATTCAATTTTTATTTTTGTTTTAAACAACTTTCATTTCAAACAACTATTTGTAACTTTTGTCACTAGACTGCTTCATTAGTCTGGACCACTTCTTCAAAAAAGCTTCAAGTTAAACAGAATGTGAACATTGCCAGCCGCGCGTGTAAGTCGACAGCCGCAATAAAGAAGTGCACTGAAAAGTGCGAACATGTGGACGTACACTTCTTTATTGCGGCTGCCGACTTACCTGCGCGGCTGCAGTTTTTCAGCGGATGCGCATATTATTAACGTAACTGCCGCGGATTTCTTTATTCTGCTGTAAAAGTGATTCAGATGTTAAACATTAGTTCCACCGGACTTTCCTGCAAGGTAACTTGCGCCCCACCTGTCAGAACTCTGGGCCCCACCAGTGGGGCGCGCCACACACTTGGAGAGCCACTCCTCTAGCATAAAGGGAAAGGGTGTTCTCAATAAGTTTTAAGCTGCCTGCATAGTGACATTCCAACTATTTAATTCCAGGACACACTTCTTTAACTAGATCTTATAAAGTTGGATATTAACTTTGCTGCTTGTCGTCTATGTGATAATAATATTGAAATTGAGGACTACGGTCTTGTTTATGTGCTGCTGGGAAACGAGCTTACTGGTATCACAGCAGTGGTTATCAACGCTCGCATAAAAAGGGGCATTTCATGCCTCATATGGTTCTTCCTCTGCACATAATGATCCCTATGAGTGGTGCCCCTTCCAGCCACGGCTGAAACTTTAAACTGGATCCATTTAAACATTAGTGGTTACTGTCTCACAGTGCAATAAGGAGATGTGCAAATCGCTTTAGGTTGTCAACAGGTCACAGTGAAACCGATTATTTATTTATTTATTATTAATAATGTGGTGTGCATTAAAGTAGCTGCATTTCCAGCAGTGTAAAACAGACGTAGCAGGACATTAGACCCAAGGATAAAAACATTCACACATTTTCAGGCTACACGCACATTCTGGTGACAGTGCAATGCACAGCTGGCAAAATAAAAGAATTGGTGAAAACATCGCACTTCTAAATGATTTTAAACTGAAACTCGGACCATAAACTGCTTCAGATAAATTTATGTGTTCAGCATAAGTTACCATGGTGATTTAGCTAGGCTGAAGCCATGGCTTACTAACCCGTTAGCCTCTCTTTGTAGTACGCTCGTCCTGTTTTACACTGCGAGTTGCTCATCTTAAAGTTGTGACATTCTTAATATTTTAGATTCAGAAGTATTTAATGTGGGACAGCCTAAAATAAAAGGGTGTATATTTATTTATGTATTTTTGAACGGTTTTGGTTTCATGCTGTTTTGCTCTGGTCTGTATTGGACATTTACAAAAACCTGTATTACGTACCTTACCATCAACTTTCATCACACCTATTATTTCACTGAACACAGGCTGCATATTTTTGGCTTTGAAAGCTTTTCTGGATAGTTAAAAAAAACAAACAACAACAACAAATGATCAACTAGTCGACGCGTGATGCAAAAATGATGAATTTTCACAGATTTGGATTCACAAGCAGTTTTGTTGTTGTGCTCAGTAGATATAATACATTTACTAACAAGAGCAAAGCAGGAAAGAGATCAGGTGTTGACTACTGTGTTACACAAATAACTGCACACATTACTAATATTTAAAAGTCATAAGTTTCCATAATCAGTCCTTTATTTATTTTTTGTTTTGCCTTTGTCAGG
Organism: Hemichromis elongatus; assembly: GCA_015108515.1. Classification (NCBI taxonomy): domain Eukaryota; kingdom Metazoa; phylum Chordata; class Actinopteri; order Cichliformes; family Cichlidae; genus Hemichromis; species Hemichromis elongatus. Next base: position 47,812 of record VUQR01036384.1, read on the forward strand.
TATGCTGCGAAGATGGGATGACAGTCAGCGATTCCTTGCAGCCATGCCTCAGCTTATCTGTGAGGAAACGGCGAACTACTTAATTCTGTGGTGCATGAGTCTACAGCAAGAAGGGGTAATATGCTGACAGAGTAGGCCTGGTGTTACTTTATCTCTTCATTATAGTCAACATCTCATCAAGTGACTTAAAAACAGTTTATCCTATAAACAGCATAATATAGTTTCTGCATCTGTGGGTCATGTAATTCCCAAATGTTATAAGTATACAAGTAAAAAGAAGCAGTGTCCTAATAGTCGATCTGAAAGCATGGTTATTTTGGCATGAGTTTTTAACTAATGCATTGCTACCAATGGACCGTGCAAAGTGTAGATCTCAGTGAAAATGAAATGCTGTGAAAGAAGTGTGTATAAACAAAGGCCTGGAAACTGAAGCAGTGTTGTGTGGGGAACAAAAGTCCTCCATAGTCAGATTCTGATAAAGACGTAAAGAAAATGATTACATCAAATTATTGATGCTGAAGGTGGTTCTACATGCTATTGAATGGGACATAGAAGCTTTAAAAAAATATATATATATAATTATATATATATATATCACATATATATCATTATTATTCTTATTCTTAACTATATCACTTTATATAAAACAACCCAAAGAGGATAAATATGAATGATTAAAAATCAATATTTGTAACAATTCTTCAACCAGTCAATTAAAAGGTGACTTAAAAAAAGGAAATTTAGGCCAGTTTCCAGGTAAAGAACTTAGAAAGAGGGCATCTGGTGAGAAAACTAGAGACACCACACCAGCTTTTCCTTCTTGTGTCCTGCAGAAAGAAGCGTTGATGGAGCAGGTGGCACACCAAGCTGTAGTGATGCAGTTCATCCTGGAGATGGCTTCAAACTCTCAGCAGGACCCTCGAGGCTGCTTCAGACAGTTCTTTCACAAAGCCAAAGTAAGAGAAAACTCATCTCATGGTTGACATGTATGAATGTTGTCACACTATTTAAGCCATAATAAGGTGCACATGCTAAAACAATTCAGCTTGGTTTTCTAGAGATACTAATAAAAATGCCATCATCATGTCTGAGACATTGTTTCAGAGTGTAACAATGTCTCAGACATATTGTTGATTTTCCAGGAAGGACAAGACGTCTACTTAGAGGTCTTCCATACAGAACTCGAGGCCTTCAAACACAGAGTTAAAGATTACACAGACAAATGTAGAGGTCATTTGTCCAGCACTGAACAGCAGAATATCGGCACAAACTGCATACCCGACCCCAAAGAAGCAACGGTACCTTCAGTAAGTGCTCTTAAGTTTGTACCAGTAAGTCTTGTACCTCACTGCAGTTACCACTTACAGAAGTGAGATGGCACCATTGAGTTTGTTTTGATATAAACAAGCAGTAACTAGTTTTGGATTTTGTTGGTGGCGATCATCCCTGAGGCATGTGTCTGTGGTTTCTTTTGTTTGTAAATGATGACAGCACTACAGTGTGGACACAGCTGCAAAAGGTAAACTTTACTTTACCTCAAAATAAGGAGCTGGACTCCATCGTGTTAATGTTACTTGTAAAAGCAGAATTGCCCAACACATTTGCCGACAGTTGCTGTTTGACTTCTTCAGCGCAGCAGAAACCTGAAAGGACATCGTCAGTCTTAGTTTTATCAAACCAGTCAGATGTTATTTTTTCGCTGTTAACAGTTATCTGGTTTTCTGTAAAACAGGAGAAATATGTAGTGAAATAGTCCATGTTAAGCAGTTTTTAATACTGTAGAGTGCAAAAACCTCAAGCTACCATTATGCTAAAAAAATGCTAAATGGGTGCAGAGGTTTTTTGAAACATGTGCAAACATAAATGCAAACTTGGTAAAAAAAAAAAAAAGTTTGCACAATTCTGACGAGCTTGAAAGACCATGTTTGGTATGACCACCTTTATTCTTTAACACAGACCGAGCTCTTGAAGGACATTCAGAGCTCTTCTTTGGATGTCGGCTTTCTTTTGTTCCATTCTCTGAAGATGATCCCACACTGCTTCGATAATAGTGAGGTCTAGGTTCTGTGTTTAGGATCATTGTTTTGCTGAAAAATGTAGCAGATGTCAATCTAATTCTTACCGGATAATACTGCATGATAGAGAAAAGTCTGACGATGCTTTTCTGTGCTAATATTTCATCAATTTTGACGCTATTTTTAGCAACACTGGCCCAAAAGCAGGCCCAAACTATGACAGAGTCTCTGGTATACCTCAGCGTTTTCTACCTATTTGCCATCCTTAAGAATGGCCGCTTGACCATTTCTGAATCAATGACCATGTGCATCTGTCAGGTCTTTCTTAAGGATCTGACTTTTAGACATTGTATATAACTCCTTTTTTTTTTTTTTTTTAATACAGTCACTCCTTTTTTCCTCCTTTTTTTTTTTCTTTTTTTTAAAAATTTTTTTTAAAAAAAAAAGGT
>VUQR01036384.1:58113-99818 GCA_015108515.1 Hemichromis elongatus
AGGTTAGGTGCCCATCGTTTTTTTTTAAAAGTATGTTTATTGAGATTTTTTGATATAAGAAAAAAAAAAAAAAAAAACAAAAACAAAACAAACAAAAAAACAAAAAAAAAAAAAAAAAAAAAAAAAATATAGAAAGGAAAAAAAAAAAAAAGTCTCCATACAGTGCTTGATGGAGTGTTTTATGTTGTCTTACAATCATGTGTATGTATAAAAAGAACACAGTGACCAGGGATCTAGGTAAGACGTTTATTATGATTTATAAACATAGTTGTGAGTCACCTATGAAAGGAGATACGCCTTCAAACGTTATCTTCAAGTGTTTCGGAATACGCACAGGAAACATTCGCTGCATCGATCTATACAGCACAGTTCAAGGTAGGTTTGCATTTCTGCGGCTTTTAACAAGATCGGAGAAACTTTGAGAGAGTGCAAAAAACAAACAAAAAAAAAAAAAGACAGATGAAACTTAAATGCTGCAACGTCTCCCAAATAAGACTGAAGCCGTGTACAAACTGTATAATTATATAGTTTTTAGTTGTCACATTCACATTAAATAGTTAATATCAGTCTATGACAACAAGGAATGGCTGCATTATTTAAGAGGAATCACTTTTAGGACTAGCTAAAGAAGCTGTTCCACAATAATGCTTTCTTATGATTAATTAATAAAAAAGAAATAACATAAATGTGATCTGGTCATTTAATCTGTGGTCTACTATGTTAACAATTATTTACATTCATTTAACTACCTATTATATTGTCAAAAGCAGCAAAAGGCACTTGAGTGCAAAAGTGAATTTACAGTAATTTGTAGAATGTGGCACATTTCCCTTTGGGGTAGCTGGCTCGTGCATGGAAAACAGACCCAGCAAGGCATTTCTGGAAAAGCAATGCTAACGCAAAAACTAAATAAGAGCCCACTATATTGTTTTTAGGGGATATTTCATGTTTTAAAAAAAAAAAAAAAGCCCATTCTTATTCACCAGAATCAAATAGGAAAGGAAGCAATGACTGTAATTACAAAAGCTAAGTTTAAGAGTTACACTTCCCTTAAAACTGCCTGCATTCACGGACACACTTCAAACTGTTATATTCAGCAAACGCAGCTTTTACTTACTGTTAAAAACCTTAATATTGGAGTCACTCAGTTTTATGCTGGCTTCATAAAAAGGCACACTATGGAGTGAAGAGGCAATCTGTGCAAAGTCTAACAACTAGCGTTTTAAAGATTTTGCACACAACCTGAGACGTTCAAAAACCAATGTCAACATTGTGGAAACGGTTCCATGGCATGTTACTGTCGTGTACTACTGTACACATAAGACGAGTGTTATCTCCATTTTACACATTCAGAATACTTTACTCCCTTTGTTCAATGCAAAGTGGCATTTTGACTAGACAACGCACACAGCGGTTTCTGTCGATAAACTCTTCTCATGCATTCTATGCAACTTTTTGATTGATTGAAGATAATTTTCTCTGAAGGAAAACTTCAACGTGTGGCCATATCTTATTGGTTTCTGTTCCAGAGAAGGTCTCTAGCACACCTTTACTCCTGGAGGGTAAAAAACAAACAAACCAATCAAATCTCATGTACATCTCCTATTAATCAGCTGGCAACACTCTTAAACTTCACAACAAGTTATTTTAAACATTAAATCTGCATCATCTTCTATTCTCGGGCTGTTATCTGTACTTCCTGGAAATTACAGATTTTTAAGCAGTGTAAATATAGTGAAAAGTGGGACAGTGGATAAAAGCATTTCTGTGGTTTAAGGAAACAGTCATTCATTTTCCTGGCCCAGAAACAGAAATAAGATGCACAAATTTGCCTGCCTGTGTTTTATTCTTTCAAGATAAATATTTATACATCTATGACCTGATTTAATAAAGAGAAAATGCTCTGCAGTATTGGCTGGTGCTGCTGGAATGTGGTTCTTCAGTATTTTCATCAGTCATGCAAGCAGCATTGAAGAATGCGCACAGATGAAAAGGTCAGAGTTCAATATTTTTTACTTTAATCTAGACCCCTGCTGAGTATTGGAGAGACTTTTTGCATATACTACTGGCACCAAGTTTTCAGGTATCTGCAGTGCTGCTCTACCTGTAGTACTCTAGGACGGGCTCCGTCTGGGTTTCGTAAGACTTCAATCGCCGTGTCACCGTCTCTGGTCTGTCATCGTCCCTCTGGAAAAGAGGCTCCCCTGTTTCATCATCGAAGCCCTAGAGAGATGAGATAAATGCATCTTAATGCTGTCCTTTTGCAGGTTTTTAGTTACTTTTTGCAAACTGCCTCTTTAATGATGTGAAATATTATGCAATAGATGTTGGAACATAGAAAATATTAAGAAAGATGCTGGAACTGAGTTGAAATCATCTTACTAATCCACAACTGTTTGTAGGATTAGTTCAGTCCAGACAGAAAAGTGAGACATCAGTGTCAAAGGGCTGCCTTCAGTTCGTTTCACATGTTGACAAGATCATTTCTGACCATCTTAAGAATTTAAAAGCTACAAAGATTGCTGCAGGCTGTCTTCTTTACTTTCCGAAACCTCACAGGATGCATTTTTTTCCTTGCCGTGATCTGGGAGCATTACTAGAAGGTGGCTAGTGTAAACAAGTCTGCATCTGTGCTGAAAGCACTGCAAGACTTTGAGCTACAGCGACTTCTGCTAAACACAGATTTACAAAAACATAAACCACAAGCCATTAGTCAGAAACGATAATAATAGTGTGAACGGCAGACACTGTGTCCCTCCACTACGTGCTCAGATACAGGACCTGTCTGACTGCGAGGCTTACAAAGGTTAACTTTCTCTCCTTAGTCTCTTTATAATCTCCTGCCTTAGGTTAATGTTTAGTTACCCTTCATCTTCTACCCGTTAACTATTAAAGAAACAAAAACAACCCTTCACATACACAAAATCACCTCAAATGAAATACACCAAACTATATTCATCTCACCTTTCTCTGGAAATGAAAGGTTGAAATTTATCTGGACTCCTGTTGTACTTGATGTTCTATTAGGACCCCGAATTTCTGAATTTCAAACTCATTTTAAAGAGACATTTGTTGCTAATGAGCCAGTACAATTTGACCTCCAACACGATATTTTGATTAAAGTGTATTAATGCATTTTGTTTTTATTCTAACAGCACACACTTTTTTTTGATTGGCTAAACTTCCAAACAACATGTTATGACTGTCAAGGTGACTCTCAATATATTCTCACTATGGCAGATAAACATCACATAGAAACTAAATCAGGGAGTGATAGGAAAGGAATATTTACAGGGACTTTAGGTGGGTTGAAATCTGTGTTGTATACTCTGCCACTTGGCAGGTGAGTCCAACGTGAGGTCAGCCTTTGCTTGATGGTCTGGAAAGGTACATTGAGGTTGATAACTGTGTCCACAGTGTAGACGTTATCCAGAGCTTCCGCTTGGGACACTGTACGAGGAAAACCTGGCGAAAGAGACAGAGGAAATCTAGGCAAAGCAAAAAAGGTTGGTGCGATAAATGCCAGTAATTTAATTAAAACAGCTTAAAGTTCAAGTCTTTCCTTGGGTGGTAAATCTATTTTTTATAGAACAAACTCAACAATTCCTAACTAGCAATGCTGATAATATGATCACCTAGCACTCATTTTACCAGATGAAACAAGTGCTGATGCAAAGTTGTGAAAACTCACCATCGAGCAGCCAGCTGCTGCCATCTATTGCCCTCAGGTCATTCAGGATGAGACGAGACATGACGTCATCAGGTACCAGCTGACCCTGATCAATACAGGACTTCATTAGCAGCCCGAGCTCTGAAACAAACAGGAGAAAAAAGAAAAAAAAACAGGAGGAAGAGAAAAAGAAGAGAGAAAGGAAGAATGTTTGTGTTAAAAGTGTACAATTTCCCCCTTATGTCTTGATTTTTAATCCATACTTGTACGTCCTGGCTTTCCCAGGACGTACAGAGCCGGAATTCCTTTGATCTTTTTCAACAAACATTTTACCATGTATTTCAATGGGAGAGTCATTTAGGGCTTGGATTGGCTGGTCGCTAGCGCCGGAATTCCTTTGAGTGATAAAGCTATGAGCATCCACACTGCAGTTTCTTCAGAAAATGCCTTCTCTAGTAAATAATATGCGTTTACACCAAAAAACCTTTTGTACGTTTCAGCTATTCTAACACTCCATCATTATTAACAGCGTGTAGCTACTCAGTGTCAGATGTACAAAGATGAGCCATGCTGAATTACAAGGTAAAAACTATAAAATGATGCAGACACCACATTGCATATTTACATTTCATATGCAAAAGAGTGGACTATTATTTCACATTACGTCTAAATGTATAATACAAATTGAAGAGGTTTAAGGGGAGGTCATTTTTTCTGTTACTTCCACTTTAATTGGCTAGAGCCCAGCAGAGGAAAGGAATTTCCCGACAAGCCTTGTAGAAATTATCTGCTCTGCTAATACTCAATATCTTGTACTTTGCCGTTTCTTTGGCGTGCTCAATGAAACTTTGTTTGGACAGCAAAAGCATTGCCAAGCAACAGCTAAAAGACGATGCCAGCTGGGAAGTGCAGTTTACAGCCACCGGCACTTATATGGAGTACTCATGACCAAAATCCAAAAGTGCATTCTTCTAAGCGGATCTAATGAGGAAGTAGAAGACGTTGGAGGATCGCTTGCTCAAATAAAAAGTCTAACAGTCACGCTTCATAAAAAGTGCTTTGATTGCCAGATGCTCAGGTGGATTAAGTTAAACTTGCACGTCTGCACTCTGTATGTTTTAAGCTTTCCCAGCATAAATCATAATGGTTAAAGCTCGATTACACTCTGCACACTCCAAACCAACCAACTTGGGATTATCTTCACGCAGCTGTAAAAACGGACATTTTTCCCCATCAAATGTGTAGCTCCTCCTCTCGTGGAGCAAAGGTTCACGTCTGTTATCTTTACAGCTCTCAGCCACATCCAAGGTGATATTGAGCAGTAGCGGGCCTTCCTCCAAGGTCCAGGTAACTCAGGCGCAAATGTTTGCAGTATAAACGTCACACAATGCTGACCTTGTTTATTGAGGACACAACATGTTTAAATTGTATCCTATAGTTAGAATTTCACAGCTAGATAGAAATCCCACTGTTGTGGGCGTGGACTCTTATCAGAACGTTACAGAAAACGAGCCTGGGTTCGTTTTTAAGTTCCGCACTTTGTGTGTAATGACCTGCTTGGGCTTCAAGCAATATAAACTTGATAAATACTACGTTAAATCTTTTAGTTTGACACGTAAACTCCTGAAAGCTTTTGCACTGCCTTAGTTTTAGCTCAAGAGGGAGGACACTATCTTACCGGTCTGTGCGTTGATGTTGGCTCTCAAAATGTCCCCACTGGAAATGTGCTTCAGTCCAAAAGTTTTGGTAATACGACCAGACACCGTTCCTTTCCCCGACCCTGGGGGTCCCATTATGACAGCACGGATAACTCGTAGCAGCACCATGTCCACGCGAGTTTGAACTGACTTTTATCGAGTAGCAGAACAAGCGTGCCCTTCTCATGAAACACGCTCTAGATGCAGCGCAGATCCACTCTCTCCTCTCCTTGCAAAACTGCACAACGCAAGGAGTGGGCGCGTCTTAAGCAGCTAGTTTGAACTCTCGTTGGACCTTTTATCTTGCGCAGCGCTTGCACAAACTGGAGGAAGAGGAGGAGAAAGGAGGAGGAGAACTACAATAAGTAGGCTCAGGGCGAGCCTGCCAGAGAGAGGAGGTTAGATGATGCACTCCACAGACGACGCATACCGAGTAAAATGAGCTCCTTTCTCCAGCGTGTTGAGAAACTTACCCCCTCATTTAAACACTGCGCTTTACCGGACATGTATTTATTGTATAACACGTTATATAATTGGTCTCCTGGTCGAATAAATATCTTGCTGGCACGGTGGTGGTGTTTAATCCTGTACGAGCCGATCCCTTGTGTAGCGGATTGGCTAGCTGGCAGCTTAGGTACGCTAGGTTGAACGACGACTAGTTTGCATCCTCACATTAATCTTTTTTTTTTAAAAACGTGGCCCTTTCCAAATAATTAATTTATATTAGCAGAAATGGTACGACCCGTAATGGTTTAGAAAACATTTTTGTTTTCCCTACGTTGTTGTCTATTAATGAAAAAATAATTTCGAAAATGCTATTTTAATGTAATTATTTTTTTAATTCTGTTTATTAAAGAAAGACCATAGGCCACAGCAAAATTTCGTAGTTTTGCCATTTGTTTACAATTTTTATGAGATTTGTGCCTTTAATGTGTGCGTCATCTAGCCACGCCCACGTAGCATTCGTGAATGGTTCCAGTGTGCCATCTAGTAACAGTAGTGTGGCAACGCAGCCGTAGAAACCCTTTTTTTGACCCTACTGACTTGCCGTAATCTCCCCCTCCCACTAACGTCTTCCTGGACAAACACACGTGGATTTTACTGACGCCAAGCACAAACAACAATAATATGGCAAGCCACGGGCTCACCTACGAAGGCTGCAATTTCCTCAGACAGCGTCTGGTTTTGTCCACGCTCAGTGGGAAGCGCGTTAAGATAAAAAACATTAGGTCTAAAGATGACGAGCCGGGACTCAGGGGTGAGTTTGTTTTTTTACAGCTATGTTCCGCATGTGGCGTCGCAGTTAGCTCCGTGGCTAACTGGCTAGCTGTTACGCAGTTGGGAGTGTGTTCAGTCGCTGGGCGTCAGAGGAGGGAAAATGATGGGACAGTAGTGTGATAATGACACGAGTGTGGTCGTACATTTGCCTTATGAAGTTGTGTCTTCGATAAAGCGTGTCAAGCGGCGTCGAAGCAGTGATTTGATGTTTTTTTTTAGTTGTTTGAGGTATCTTGGTGTGTCAGAATAAAGTTCACACTGTGGGAGGATTGTTTTTGAGTGGACAAATTTAAGCCAAATTTAAAAATAAATTATCAAGTGACGCTTTTTTTCCCCCAGTCTCTACATATAAGTTGTGTCTTCTCCAGATTTTGAGGCCAGTTTTATCAGACTGCTGGACAAGGTGACCAATGGCTCCACGATAGAGATTAACCAAACAGGTGAGTGTTACAGCGAGGGTGTGATTTCATTGTTGCCTTTGTCACAGACTGTATTTTATGCACAGTAATGATTGTTTACTGCAACGGTGCAACAGAGGGGAGATTTCACCAACTCATGGACAACTTTGGAGCAAAAAAAACAAAACAAAAAACGTTTGATTGCGTGATGAACTTTTGCATTTAATATACACAACTTTCACCCACGATATTTGTCTTTTATGCCTCTCTTTAAGCTCTAAATGCAAAGGTAGAAATTATTTAACTTTAAACTATAAGGATGTTCCAATTGTGAAATTGTGGGCCTGTAGCAAGGTTTGAATGTCTTAAATTGATATATAATTATTATTGATTTTTAACTAATAAGCTGTCTCCACTGGAAATCTTATGCATAGTTCATTGTAGTTCTGTATTGTTCCAAATAAAGTGTTTATTGCTTTTGTTGTATATCTTACATTATGCTTTGTCATTTTAATATAGTATATGTCTGTATTGTGGCTGTAAAATGGATTACACTTAATAATTTGTGCTTGTCTGTGTATGTTGAGCTGTATTTTATTTCTTGACTACTTTTGTTGCTTTAAGGCTTTGTAGACTCAAACCTGGACGTTTATATGTTAGGTATATTGGCATTGTGTGTGTTGAATTGTGCTGTATAAATTTGTACCTTTAGAAAATATTTTCATTGTCTTTCTTAGGTACCGTTTTAGTTTACCAGCCTGGGTTGTTGTACGGAGGCACTGTGGAACATGACTGTAACCCGCAGCGCTCAATTGGGTACTATCTGGAGTCCCTCCTCATGCTGGGTCCTTTCATGAAGTCTCCTCTGAAGGCCACTCTGAGGGGAGTTACCAATGACCTCACTGACCCAACGGTAATCTCATAAATATGTTGTCCATCTTGTGTTCTGCATTTTTCTCTGCTGATTTAGTTGCAACTCAACCACCTCATGATTGCACTGGGTGGAGCTGAGCCGTGCATCTGCAAAAAAATGAACTGCATGTTTTGTGGTGAAGTACACACCTCCCGTTTTCACATGGACACTGCCCTCTAGTGCACACATGATGATGTGCACGTTAGACGTCAGTTAAGATCAACAGTGTTTCACATAAGAATTAATATAGGCACAGTTTGTGTACAGATATTTTCAGAAGTTGATATCACTGGGGCTCATGTTTTTGTAATAATTTAGACACTCATGTGTTGACTTGATGCAGTTGTGTAACATGCAACTGCTCTATGGTTTCCCTCTTGTAACACCCTTTTTTGCCACATCCTTTGCACACAAGCCAGTCTCTGTATTCTTCTTTTCAGTCCTTTTCCAGTCCTTGTTTCTAATTAGATATTGTCAACATATCATACAAAAAAAGGAAGCCTTGCGAAGTATGAATTGAGGACATTGGAGAGAGGTGTTGTCATGGAAACTGAACAGCGTCTGTCTGTTGCTGTGATGAGACTGGATTTATTCTAGGGTTTTGGAAGGTAGTTTTCAACTCTCTGCAGGCACAAGTGTTCGTCAGGATTCAATGTTACTGTTTCTTGCCAGGTCGATCTGCTGAAGTCCACAGCCCTCCCAGTGATGAAGAAGTTTGGGATCGATGGAGAGGGTTTCGACCTTAAGGTGCAGACCTCATTGTATTCTTTTTTTGTAGAGATGTATTCAAACCCAGGGATAGATAAGAAAACCATGCATGGCTTATCTTATATCTTAACCTGTCTCTTGTGTTACCCCCTCAGGTTGTGAAGAGAGGAATGGCACCCGGTGGGGGTGGAGAAGTAGTGTTTACATGTCCTGTCCGCAAAACCATCCGGCCAGTCCAACTAACTGACCCTGGCAAGATCAAGAGGATCAGGGGAGTCGCGTATCCTTTATAGACTCGCACCTTATTTCACCTGTAGCAAAATGAAAGTGATAGAAATACAGAAATGCCTCTTTATATTTTAGCCCTGGTAGTTTTTATGTGCTCATTTTTGATTGATTAGTCATTTCTTTGTTCTGCCCAATTATAAGTCTGACCTAGTTACATTTACATCAACATGGCACAACTGATGTGTTATTAGTCTTAAAAAAAAAACCCCAAAAAGACCAGAGTTGCTCATGTTGAATCAATCCATGAATCATTTGCCTAAACTTCAGCTCAATATCTAGTGGCTGATTAAGTAAGATTTAAAAATAACTGGTAATTTGAGTTGCAGGAAGTCATCATGATTTGGCACTTGTGTCTAAATGCTAGCTAGTTGTATCTTGATTTTGGTGTGATCTCTGCATCGCACAGTGGGAACACAAACAGACACTTTTGAACGGCGTGCCCTTGACATTTCAAACAGATATTCAGTGCGAGTTTCTCCTCAGATGGGCAACAGGATTGTGGAGTCAGCCAGAGGCATCCTCAACCAGTTTCTTCCAGATATCTATATCTATACTGACCACATGAAAGGAGCCAACTCTGGCAAGTGGGTATCCTTGCTTACATTTGTAAGCTGCTAAGGTTTATGGAGGGCTTCTACGGGTTTTTAACTCTCATACCTCTCATTGTACTTGGTCCCCCCCATTAGGTCTCCAGGCTTTGGTCTGACACTGGTAGCAGAGACGCTCAACGGCTGCTTCCTTAGTGCAGAGATGTCATCCACGCCGCAGGGGCAGGGAGACCCAGTACTGCCCGAAGACCTTGGCAGAAATTGTGCCAAACTGCTTTTAGAGGAGATATATCGGGTAAATGCACACATGCACATTCAGTACTGTGTTAAGTCTCTTGATGCCTGGCTCTACATAAAGGTATTATAGGCATGCACCAGATTGTGTGTGTGTATAGTAAAAGCTGTGAATAAAAATAATATTATTATTATTATTATTATTATTTTTTGAGCATTTACCAAATGTGAATATTTACTGTATTTAAGTAAATATTGCAGTTTGTGACCAGACTTCAGGTATTTCTAGATGTATTACCTGCAGCAATAGACAGACAAAAATGTATTTCTTGCACATTTCCAAAGTGAGAGTTATGCACATTTAAGTGTTTGGAAAAAACAGCTGCTTGTTTCCTGCTCACTGATGATAAATATTTCACAATCGTATAGATGATCTGTATCAGGATGTCACAACAAATTAAATTGTGACCTTCAGCTCAGACTTTAAAGCGGCTACAGTTGAATACTTAGGTTAACTAAAGCTTCTTCAGCTGTCATGGCAAGTCTTCTCTGACTTGGGGACCTTTGTGAAGGTAGAGAACTCACACACAATTCATAATATTGCACAAATAATGTTGTGTTACAACATGTGTTACATGGACACTGTAGGCATGTTTGCAGGAAGCCAAAGCAAAATACACCAGGAAACATGACATGTTGTAATGACAAAATAATGTCAGCATAACAGATTGTTAAATCTGACAATGTCCGAAAAAGGGCTAAATGATGCAGGTAACTGAAAGCGCTTTCATCAACTAGCTGATCTAAAGGCAACTGCCATTCAAAATAAGAAGCTTGTCCTGTTTTATTTGCATACTGCAAGCAGACAAAGCTGATTTCTGCCCACCATCATCAAGTCTGCTAAAACCATTGCCATAAGGGCTTGGCTATATATATTTGCTTCAGTTTGCTCAATCACAAACAACTCTTATCATCATTTGTAGTGAGCTGTCGCAGTCTCAAAAAAATCTGATTTTGACAACTTGAAACAGATGAAAGAGCGCGAGTTATTTGGTTTTGCACATTTTTGCATCAAACAGCCCAAACCAGACAGAGTAAAGTCTGTAAAAACTCTTAGAGGAAGTTGCAACACACACAGCTGTTCCTAGAAAATGCCCTCAGCTGGAATGCATTGTCGTTCTTGTGCAAATAGCCCCATCCTCTTTTGTCTTTGTGTACACACAAGAAAGCTTGACATCATGAATAGCGAATGTTGTAGAATGTTTATAAATTTATTGCGGTTGTGACTCTAACACCATTCTTTCTATATAAAAGCATGTCTTGCAGAACATGTCACAGAGTTTATTGATATAGTTTTTCTATCGCAAACAATGCAGCATTATAGTTATGAAGTTGAACTTGTTCGTAATTCCACTTTTTGTTAGTTTTTTTAAATATGAGCTTGAAATAATTTTGGAAAAGCTGTTTGCTGCTGAAAAAAAACCTCCTGAATTCTTGGGGAATACCTGAGATACACTGTCAACACACATTAGGCAACAATGACATTGCACTTGTTTACTCGCATTCCTTGGTAATAAACCTCGCCTGCATTTCAACTGAAAGAAACTTGTTTGCGGATAGATGTGCAATGCAGAGAGCAGCTTCTGTTTATGTCGATTTTGGAGCGATTGGTTGCATTTTCTACTTTTAATTAGGACATTATGTTTTTTTAAAAAAAGTAATCATAAAAGCCTTCATAGTTTTTTTTTGTTTGTTTTTTTTTGTGGAGGAGCAGTCGGCCTGTCTGAACTAAGGAAAAACATTTGAAAGACATCTGATATGAAATTATGATTAGATTAGATTAGATTAGATTTTTAAGTTAAACTAGACTGAAGACCAAGAAAATGGCAAAATCAAATTTGTACATTCAGATCTACAGTAGTCTTAAAGGGTAATGTTAAGTAATTACCTACCTCAATATGTAAAAAGTGTAATTTAATACAGTATAATCAGTCATTCCTTTCATTTTAAACTTTATTAACAAGAAAAAAAATTGTAAAGTATCAGTCCAGTAAGCCATTGATACAATGGAGTATATAAATATTTGAGCTCCAGACTTTAGTGGGTCATCCATTCAACAAACAAGCAAAACGTTCGTGGGAAGACGGGCAAATTCTTTGAAGAAGGTATCCAGCACAAAAATGTTAATATGCGACGCTAGCAGTAGCAGTGTTTACGAATAATATTGTCATTGTACTTTTTATAATTGTACATTTCCATATTGCTCCAGTTTCATGTCCAGTGTCAGGATCTGCGCTCATGAATTGTTTAATTCTTCAAACACACGAGCCGATTGGGTAACGTGTCAGCTGAATAGTGTTCAAAAAGATTTAATCAATTAGAAATTCCTGGTGGTTGTGACCACAGAAAACCAAAAAGTTAGACTTTTATTCATTTATTTATCTCTGCGTGTTGAAAGGTGGTGAAAGGTTTGCTGTGTGTAAACCGTCACGTCACTTAGCTGCACAGAGGAAAAAGCCATTTCATCAGAATACGTACAATGAGGGTCTGTGAATCATGTTCGCCTCCACATGGTTCTGCCTCTCAGGCCTCTCTCATAGGAGCCATGTGAGTCAAGTTAGCTGATCAGGGTAGTGCTGATTATCTCTGAAAGGGGAATATTGTTGGCTACATCCTCTTAATTCCAGGCAGCAGAGTGCAGAGCTAATATCTCTCGCCCTCCTTGGAGGGCGGTGGGTTAACGGGGGCCTTCTGCTTTAAGTTGCCTGGCTTTTTAAAAGCTTCAGCTGCTGCTGGAAGAACGGGTAGGTCATTTGAATAACTGCTATGTGTAATACTAAACTAGCAGAAGGACAGAGTGAAGCAAAAGAAAACACCGAAGTTAAAAGGATTTCATTTTAATTTTACTTTCTGGGCTGGAATACTTTATTTTTGAAATCTGAGCAAAGAGAAATTTGCCCGATTGACATTAAAGGACGCAGGTGCCCTGTATGTTTGACTCTGTTTGTTTTATGGTTAATCAGTACAGCCTTCTAGTTGTAAACCAGCTTACTCCATGGACATTTTGTTTTTGGAAACAGCATCAACACAGGACCTGACGTAAGTGGTGAATTCTTCAATTTTTACTTTTTTCTTCTTTTTTTTTATCATAGAATTTAAATTTTTTTCAATTTTGGTTTTATAGCACTTTGCAGAATGAACTACACAAACACAGTGAATACGTGTTTGCTATTTGCATTGTTTTTCAAAAAAAGAGTTAAAAAAGAGGTGAACTGTGTTAGTGATCAAGTAACAGGTTTGTAGAGAAAGTGTCCAGTGTTTTTCATTAATGCGACTAATTCATAAACTTGCTTAGGAAACACTACGTTCCTCACCTGTAATCTATCATTTATCATGTTTTTCATTTATCATGTTATATAGGCCTACGGTTTCAGGTCAAATATATCTGTGAATGCTTAGAAGTTAACCCTCAGTTATTTGCTTCACTGTCTGTTCTGGGGCGGTTAAGAAAGGGATTAAGTTTCATTCAAAGGAATTAAGGGACTTTTCCATTAGGCGTTGTGGTTGGCTGACTGGCCTCTGGAGACGGTCTCTAGAAGGCAGGGCCCAAAACTGGTGGTTAGAAATGGTGCTGTTGTGTCATGTTTCTTAGTTTGTACTGTCATGAAATGATTGTTCAGAAAGAGTTTGTTTGTTTTAATACAGGGTATCAGAGTTGATAAGATGGGATGCAGCAGCAGAGTGGACAGGACAGGGATAAATGTTACATAGAGTAAGAGAGACTAACAACAGAAACTAACAGTAATGGTAATATACTAAGATTGGTAAAACTCTTAACAACAAGTCATTGTTGTAATCAGGGGCGAACCATGTGTTTCACCTAATAAATGATTAAAACATCACCATGGTTTCCCTGATATGATAATGTAATTAAATCAAAATTCTGCTGACGAGCTGTCATGATGCCATAATTGGGCATGACTGAGCCACACGAGTACGTTGTTAAAACAGGAGCATGGATCAGGGTAATGCCGCATATGAGATGTCAAGAATGACCAAAACTTCCAGCGGACAACCATTTTAAAAGCCAGACTATAAAATCTTCTTGGGTGTGTCCACACAGAGCTCTTTTAGAGTAATGGCAATGGCATGTGCTGTCTTGGATATTAAGAGTGGATGATCAGTCTGAATGCTTAACATGTAGAGGGAATTGGGAGTGTTAGTCATTTGGGAAGATGACTGGAAGGACGACTATAATACATTATGTGAGCAAGAAAGAAGAAAAAACACTTTAGTGACAACTTGTCAAACTGTTTCAGACTGCTTAATTATATTTAATAGGAAAAAAAAAGTTTGTTTGTTGTTTTAATGAAAACTTAACAAGACAAATCTACTAAACTTTCACTCTATCCCACTGTCAACAAGTTTGTTTCTCTAAACATTTCCATTTCCCTGACGCATTTCAGTGTTGTTTTTAGTCACTGACAAACGACCCCCGCCCTCTCGTCTCCCTCTCGTTTAGGGTGGCTGCGTGGATTCATCCAATCAGAGCCTGGCGCTGCTCTTGATGACCCTTGGCCAACAGGACGTGTCGAAGGTTCTCCTGGGACCCCTCTCCCCATACACGTAAGACCCATTCAAAAGTTAATGTACCGATGGCAATGAGGAACCCGCTCAATCCCACGTTTAGTTATTCTTCTACTAGTTCTCTCTTGGCAGTTGACAATATTCCAAAGTTCACATCGAAGGCATCAAATGCCAAAATGATTAATACTCTGTACAGCTGGATCGCCAGAGAGGAGGGGAAAACAGTCTGCATTTCTTAAATGAACACTAAACTGTGAATCTATTTCCACTGAAATTTAACCCAGTCCACCAAAATATTCGGGGTTTCTTGTAAGAGCACACTGATAGTGCCATGCAACCACAAGGGTTTGTTTACTCGGTGTGTAATTTTAATTTGATTGCTTTGAGTAACATGTGCGATCAGATCAAACTGTTCAGATTCACATGGCTTTGCAGGGGATATTTTTCCAATAGGCTAATAATGAGTGGCACCTAAGATAATGCTAACTTTTCATAAACTACATCTTTGTAGTTTTTAATAAATACTATCTTTGTTTTGTTTCCCTGCTTCGACTTAGCTCTTTGGGTGTGCTGCATTTTGAATGCATCATTTGTATCTGTTTGATTACTTGCAAACAGCTCAAATAAAAGTACAGCAGCATAAAAACAGCTGAGCACTAACCTTGTTCCAGATGCCCATCTTCTTGAATGCGGAGCGAACTATGAACTGTCCATTTTCAGTTATCATGGTACCGGTGCTGTGTCCCTCTCAAGTACAGTACTATGATAACTGAAGATTGGCAGTGCCATCACAATACACTCTTCCTTTTATTCAGGTAACGTTTGTGATAGTTGCTACATCAGTTTTGGCTACATCTGTCAAGCATTACCGTTTTGAAAACGAAAATGTGCCTGTTTCAAGTTTTTACCTTTAAAAAACTTGGCATGTATGACAAAAGCGAGGACTGATGACCGTCATTAACATGAAACTCTCTGCTTTCTCTCTCTCTTTTCTGTCTGTACAGGATCGAATTCCTCCGACACATTAGAGATTTCTTCCAGATTATGTTCAAGATTGAGGTCCAGAAGCCTTTAGAAGACGAACGGAAAGGGGGCGACAAGGTCCTGATGACCTGTGTAGGCGTCGGATACAGCAACATTAGCAAAACCTTGAAATAAATTATTTTTTCATAAATGGTCTTATCTTGTGTTTATTAAATGCAAAGGTTATGTCATTAGTTACTTGTGTGTATAAAAGAAAAGTGAAGTTAACAGGTATCAGTCACAAAGACATAGTGCTATTGTTGATCCAAAAATAACAGCTTTTTTTCCTAACCCTTAATTAGTGTGTAAATCATCCAGTCTAAAAAAAACAAACCCTGTCACTATAACCTTCATGAAAATTAGCTACATTTATCAGTTTTCTTCCTAACTAGTTCAACCAATTATATCAGTATCAATTTTAGATAAGTAACTGGTCGTGATATCAGGTACAGGTCATCCCAACATCGGTGGTGTAATGCTGAACGACCCAACACAGGAGCCGGGAGGAGTTATTCCTCTTGGCCACATAGACACTGGAGGGTTTTTCCATAGTCACCCGACACTTCAGACTACACAAGGATAGGGAGAGAGAAAAGATGGAAATTGGGTGTTTGATATGAGATATTGCAAATATATACATACAAAAAACAATGGTTCACATCTAAACATGTTTATGTGGAGTGTAATGTTATAAATTTATAACATTACTTTCCTATGTTTTTTTTTTATACTGACCGATAGCTGGCTTTGAAGGGAACATCCAAAAAGCTTCTTGTACTCTACTTTGATGTCTGTCAAATCGATCTCTGAACGACTGACGAGTATCCTGGTCAGAGTCGACTCTGTGGTCCCTGCACCCTGGACAGTATCATTTGAAAAAAACAAAAGGAATTTGTCCTTTAAGCCAGGAGCTTTAGACTCCGTTTTAGCAAAGGTCCCATTGGGAATGGAGAATGAAATCAAAACTAGACATAGTATGGGATGCATTGATTTAGTACAAATAGTACAAATGGTTATGCTAAAGGCCTCAGCCAGTCAATAAGTTCCTTTGCCATCACTCAAAGTGATAAAGTGTAGGCTACCTTACCATACAACAACATTGAATGTGCAACACTTCCAAATGGCTTAATTAAATTCTAATATAAAGGCAAAGTACTGAAAATCAAAATTTGCTGATATCTCTGTTAAGTCTGACACAGGCCTGAACTCAAAGGTTTGTGGAAATGTAATCTTTTCTTTTTTTATGGGTTTTCAACATGCAGTTTTACCTTTACTATTCAGATTTCTGTTATTGGGTTGTATATGCAGCACACAGCCAGGTGTGCTATGAAGATAATTATGACCAGATTTCCCACAATTTATGGAGATGTGATATGTAGGCCAGATTCAGATCTAATGTGGCTAAGGGCCACATTTGGCTCGGAGGCCTTTTTAACACGTGAAGTTGCCTTTTTTTTTTTTTTTAAATAATAAAAAAAACCCTGTCCCTACTTAGCATATCAAGTCTTATTCAGACTGTTGACACATTTCAGTCAGTGTTGGCTGTGTTGTTTGAAGCACTAACGATAAAGTGTGGTCAGCATTCCTTTCTACATCACTGGTGACCAATACAGTGTTCTGTGACTGAAAGGGTATGATGTAACCATACAGAATGTGAATTTTGCTGGGCAGACATTTCTGGTGTGCTTAGAGATTTAGAACATCCCACGTGACACAGATGGACAGACCGACCAGTTGCACAGCTCACCTTCATGCTCTTGAAAAGCCTCTCAGCAAGGTATGCTGGGACGTTCTGCACACACTTAACTAAAAGAAATTAGTTGATATATTAATGTTAAATTTACGTCAATGAGGAAGACATGACAAATGAGCCAGTGATGTAACATTTTTCTCACCGACAGCCACAAGTAGCTTCTCCAGGTTTCCAGACATCTCGCTCTTAATGCTCTCCTGCAGAGTCTTCTTGCTAATATTCTTGTACTCAATCAGAGCTGCCAAAAACATTGAGTTGAGATTATTTTTCTCATATTGAACTTGTAGTATACTTTTATTTTTGCTAATTCGGTAGCAGTTCTCAATGGGATGTGTAGCTGCTGGTAGGTCCGTCATAGCCCATTTTCATGACTGAGGTTGAAATGAGCTTAGGTAAACCTCCACAGTTCATTGCCTGAATGAAATAAGCAGTTTAAGCCAGCTTTCTTCTCAGCAATACTGCCATATTGATAGGTTTAAACTGGCTGCATCTCCTGATGTTGACAGACAGAGGTGCACTTTAGATGGCCCTAAATTAATAAAAACATCCCCTCTCACTGGCATAAAGCAAAGCCAAGTGTTAGAAAAAAAGTGTCTGAAACAAACCAATTAGAGCGACTAATAGCAGAAAATTTTTAAAAAGCATAATAAGTTTACTTCAACGACCAACAGAAGATGAATGACTTTGCCTATTGCACCATCATGAGATTGCATCTTTGGGTTTTTTGTGTCTTGAACTCTGTCTGATAGATACTGTCTAGGATTTTGGAGTCTATCTATAATGTCTCTGATGCAGGTGTCAGTGAGAACAAATCCTGATAAAATGCCTTTTATTGTCACCATGGTATTTGACTAAAAGCCTACTAATCAAATTACACTTTCATTAGCCGTAGCTTTCTTAGTTATAAATAGTATACTCTTTTCACATCAGCATACTTGCACTGTCACGGTGAGCATGTTAGCATGTTGCACTTTCTAAACAGCCTCACAGAGCTGCTAGCATGAATGTAAACTCTCAGTACTATTTTTAAGATGCTATTTATCCACAGGATGGATGATAGGTTAGAGATCAACCCACTTTGCCGAAGCTGGGGAACACTTCTGTGGCACAGGATGTCAATAAACTTCCCCTCATCGGTTCCCCACTTCTTCTCTCCTGCTTCATACAAGGCCTGCATGGATTGAGAAGAAGTTGGAGTATAATATTGTTGGACTAAATTAAAAAAAAAAGACAAACGCATAGTCAAAGTTCCACGCAAGCACACTAGATCAGCTGAATCTAACATAAGAGAATTTCCACACGTTTCCAATATAAGTGCAGGTTGAGATTTGCATCACCCAGCAAGTTGTGCTAATTGTTGTGAGCGATGCCACCAAACTCTGAATGAACAGGCAAAAGTAGTAATACAGAGTTGCATCAGTTTGAAAAGAAAGGGTTTATACACGAATAAACCAAATGTAAAAAAAAAAAAAAAAGGTGTACCTTAGCATCAGCTTTTGCTTTGGCAGCATCCACGTTGGTGCTCTCATCTCTCTTTCCCTGTGAGAGAGGACAGGTTTGTGAGTCGAAGAAAAAACTTACTTGCAACTTTTGGAACCTTTTGGAACTTAACCTTTTGGAAATAGGCCATAATTATAGCCTCATAATTCCATATTCTACATAAACACTGTAACTTAATAATGGACCAAAGAGTTACAAGTTATTTTCTGCTTTTCTCGACAATTTAGCTCTTGATTATTTACAATGGAGCAATTCACTTAGCTCACACAGAACATTATCTTTATTTGCTATTGTGAGTGCAATTTTTTCCTGGGACTTTTTTCCTACATTCAGTGTTTGGATATGAAGAAATTAAGGTGGTTCACAGAGTACATTTTTGAAACATAAATGCTAACTACACACCTGCTGACTGCAGTGAACTTTAATGTGGGTGTGGTTCTTATTTGTTGGGACTGTTATGTCATCTGCTTCAATTTCATGTGCTATACCTCAGCCAAGATCAGCAGTGCTTTTCCATAATCTCCAGACACCTCC
Source organism: Hemichromis elongatus (assembly GCA_015108515.1). Taxonomy (NCBI): domain Eukaryota; kingdom Metazoa; phylum Chordata; class Actinopteri; order Cichliformes; family Cichlidae; genus Hemichromis; species Hemichromis elongatus. The sequence continues at coordinate 77,245 of VUQR01036384.1, forward strand.
GACTTCAGATCCTGAATCATCGATCTTCCCGTTTCTCCAATGAAACAGCGCAATACATGAAAATTTCACAATGACGCAGAACATTACAAACAGGCTCTGCCACCTACTTTATAGTTTCAGTTTTACCAGAAATATTGCAAATACTGTGTGTTGAAATGTCCTACTTGCTAGGTATGCTTCAGACATTTCCCGGATCTGCTTGTTGGATCTTGAAGCAAATATTTCTGTCAGAGTGCTTTCTTTGGTCCCTGCACCCTGTATGCACAAAGATATACAAATGAACAAATAAATGATAATGTCACAACAATACAGTTTAATACACGTAAGTCTTAAGATCAGCCTCTTATCAGCCCGATGTTGACGTTTGCTGTAAAAATAAAAACATATCACAGTGAACTATTGTTTAAAGTCCAAACCACAAGTATTGTAAAATTAGATTAATGTTTATTGTATCTCTTAGAACAAACTAGAACAAACACTCATTTACAATTTCAATTTCACCTATTACCAAATAATAATTTGACTGATAATGGCACTAGAGAAAATTTAAACCTTTTAAACTTACCCTGACCCCTTTTTCCTGAGGGCATCTATTAATACTCTTTATAAAGGATATTATTTTGTTTTATCACCGACTCTTCAAATATCTTCTGGAGGGAAGGTAAAGAGAGCGTCCTAATTATCAACCCTTTAAATCAAATTTTGAATCTGGGATCTAAGCTCGACAGAAAGATTGCCAAACCATGCAGTAATACCATAACGTATAATAGAGTTAGTAGTTGCCCTATGGCAGAGTAACACAATGTATTTATCCACTCCACGGACATTAAGCCAATTTTTGTGCGCACGCTCCACACGATGAAGCTACTTTAACTGATAAAGCGAACGCCTAAAAACTTATAAGTTGTCACTTGTTCAGCTTTTCCTCCACTAATTAAAACCAGGCTGTAATCTGCAATAGATCTTTTTTCTTTAATGTTGTTTAAATTTAACACTAAGTTTAACATTATACTGAATCCAAACAAATCTAAAGTGAACAATACAATCCAGCTTTATTTAAAGAGCACTTTAAAAACAACACGGATGACGAAAGTACATGGTTGTTGTACTTTGGTTGACCAAAGTATAACAACAAATTATATTACATGTCAAATATATAAATTATTTTTGTATCTTTTATTTCATGAATCACTGAGTAGGTCACCTTTTGGAACATTATTTCAAAAACACGATTCAAAGGATCTTAGTTTAACAAAGTCTTACCTTTATAGCTTTGATGACTTCATGGCAGTCATAGAGAGCAGGAGGAGTTACTAAGGCTACTAACACATCTTCGAAGTCTCCATGAGTGTCGCCCTTCAGGTCATCTATTAATGTCTAATTGGGAGGGGGGAAAAAAAAAAAATCAAGTTCTGCTCCAGTAATGAGAAACTCACTTTGGTCTTTGTCTGTGTCGGCATCAAACAAAGGTAAGGCTTCAAAATTAAACAGGCAAGTGCATTTATATACCCTTCCTGTGGCTTTCTCATAAGCCTTGGCGATGAGCTGACGCTGAGCGTTGCTTCTTTGGGTCAACACATCAATCAGAGTCTTTTCTGTTGTACCTTTGAAGAAAACAACACAAAGCAAACTTTTAATTCTTGCAGTCCAATCAAACACAAATTCTACTTTGATGAAAGTTCTACATTTTTTTAAAATTTTGGTCAACAAAGTTGTCATTTTACTTTGTGTCTATTATCAGGGTCCTATAGTATGGTGAGGATGAACTGAACTGGATCTTCCTCTTTCAGCTGCTCACAAAGCAGATCATCTGCTTCCATCTCACCATGCCGTTGGCATCCTCCTGTCTCACACCAACTCCCTCCATGTCCTCCTTCATTATCTACAAGCCTTCCTCTTTGCCTCCTTTCTGGCAGCTCCATCTTCAGCAGCCTCTGCACATGTCCAAATCATCTAGGCCTTGCCTCTGACTTTGTCTCCAAATGGCTCAAACTAAGCTGTTCCTCTGATGTGTTCATGTCTTATCCTGTCCATCCTGGTCACTCCCAAAGAAAATCGTAGTATTTTCAGCTCTGACACTTCCAGCTCAGCCTCCAGTCTTTTGGTCAGTGATACTGTCTCCAAACCATACAACATTGCAGGTCTCACGACCATCCTGTAAACCTCCCTTAACACTCTTGCTGCTATTTGAACTGGATAACAGATAAAGAGTTTCCTAATAGTCATTCATTCCATTATAAACATGAATGTTTGGTAACTTTTCTTTTAGTTTGCATTAGACTTCACATGTGGACCTAAGAAAGTACCTGAGTGTATATGTGAATGAGCTCACCTTGCTTTATACTGCAATAAAAAGGCACATGAGCACATTTGCGAAAGTGCTTTACACATCAATCAGATATAGTAGAACATCTACAAAAATAAATCGATGATGGTAAACCATTAGCTTACCAAGGCCCTCTATGGCCTTCCTGAGAGCAGACACATCTTCATCCACTTTAAAATTTGCCTTGTCCTTCACTGTTCCTCTTGTACTGGACTGATAGACACAGATGCATAGCAATGAAAAATAATTCACAGGCAAAAACTGCATCATGTATTGTGCAATAAAGGAAGAGCAGGTTGTACTTACTGTCACAGTCAGTGAAGAGGGGTTGTCTAAGAGCAGGTCCAAGTCATCCTACAAAACACAGACAGGGTGACCACCTTCATGTTTGGTACATATTTGATACAAACAAACATACTGGATACTAACATCTGTGTAGAACTACTTACCCAAACAGACATTTCGGTGGTTTAAGGGAGGCGTTTAACACTACAGAGAAGAAAGCGAATACACTATTAGCACCTTAATTGCGTTATAATGTGGCTTCATAAGAGCTGACTCATTCTTCTGATTGATTTTATTCTAGCTGCAGATCGCCATTCTTAATCAGGACAGCGCCTTTCGGGCATTAATTTGGCGTCACAACCAAATCTGTAGGGAACAGGGTACGATAACACAGAACTAACTAAAGTCGGAAGAACATGTGCGCAAAAGGAACTACCGAAAATCAAACAAGTAAGATCCGAATGTAGACGAGGGATATCTAAAGGGCAAATTTCCTTTAAAAAAAACAACAACAACAATAAACAGATACAGGAAGCTGATAAAAGTTTAAAAAAGGTGTTCTTTTTCGCCTTACCTAGAAACAAGAAGAAGACTGAAGTCCGAGAAAGAATTTCACATATGCGTAAAAAGTCGTCACACCTTTAACAGTTGATAAGCAACGCCCATTGTGGGCTGGGGGACAGTGAATCACAGAGTACGTCTCTCATGAACTCCTCCTCACTCCCGCAGAGTAAGAGTAATGTAGGCTACCGTAGAAACAAACCAAGTGGGATTATGACAAGCTGACGTCTTTGCGCAACAGCCGAACTCACTGAAAAGTAACATTTCTTAAATATTTTGGATTCCGTTAATAAGTACCCACATAGAGCTTTTACTTTGATATTAGTAGTAATAGGTGCATTTTAAAAAAATCCTATATGCAGTAATTTCTCAAGCATAAAAATTAAAATACTTTGCAGAGTATTATTATATAGTATTATTATGTACCAACTGATTATGTAGATGATAATCAGTTGGTACGGATGAAAACGCTCTTATTGATCTTATAGCTATGTAAATTTCCCCTAAGTATGAATAAAATATATGTGATGACATTTTCTAACATGTATGTGTTGATTAGGTCTGTATACATGTTTAGCCCAAATAAACTGATCAAATAGTAGTTGGGGGGATTAGTAGAGTTAAAGTACAACTTCTAAAGTAATGTCCATTTGAGTAAATATATTTAGTTACATTTTTGAATCCAAGCTAACACACTTTTTTAAAGGTCTAAAGTTCATGGCAGGGTAAAAACATGAGTCAGAGAGAATGAGGAAGGAAATGTAGCAGGAAGAATATTTGCTTTGGCCTTATCGCATAATTTCCTAAGCAGCCTAATGAGATCACAGTTGTTGACCTAGCCTACATCCTTCCTCGCAATAGTCTTTCAGCACAGCTAAGATTAAATTATGCACGCAAATTATGCACGTGACTCATATTTACCTAGTAAAAACCATACATTTTATTATTAAGCAAAACAGAGAGGAGGGCGTGGGTTTTGTTCAGCCTGGGCCAAATTCAAAGATGTCCTGCCTCCCGAGGCGCACGCAGCGAGCTGTTACAGCTCACTGCATCCACATCTGTCACCAGAGTGTGCCGCTATGAAAACAAGGCTACGGAAGAAAGTGAGATTATATATCAGCAACAGCAAATGCATGGAAAAATCCTGTGGTCAGATGTCTCTATGACTAAAGAAATGCGTAAATTCCAAGTGATGTATTGAAGTAGGCGAATAAGAAAAGAATAGGAGACAGCTGCGACATCTTTTGGTAAACTGGAGACACTACAGACCTTATTTGGAAAGGAACCATGAAAAATAAAACAGGCATTAGACTACATTTCCTGGATGGATCTTGGGTGCGCTGTTTTTTCTTTTTTTTTCAGATATAATCTATGTTATATTTTACACCACGAGCACTAATTCTCATGGTAATGTAAAAATCTGCCCCGTGATTTTTTACTTCTTTCCTTTTGCATTGTGCATCAATGTATTTTTCTGATAAGTGTGAAATTATATAAACATAAATACATCAAAGGTTTGGGACATTACAAAACGCCTCCTCGCTGACACCGCCTGCCTTGTGATGTTGGTCATTGCTATCGTCTCTGTTTCGCCCCAATTAAAGCCTGTAAGGAAGCTAGTAGGCAGACATGTAATAGTAATCTGACCTCTGTTATATGCTGAGTACGGCATAATCTTATTTTTATCCTTTTGAAATCTTAAATATAATTTAATGAACTTGGGTAAATAGAGTCGGGCAAAAGGAAAATAGTTGCTCTACGTGGCACAAACCTGTCCTGGAAGGTAAACTCGGGGAGAAATTTACCCATTTCAGCCGGTGGCGACAAAGCCTGTCAGCTCTCTCACAGCTTAGTACTGTAGTGACACTTGGAGACGTGTCCTCGGCCCTGTTTAGCACTCGTTTTCATTTAATACGGCGACTGGAGCATTCGTTCCTGATCCCAGAGTGTGTTTTGGCCTGTTTCACTTTTACTTTTTTTGACAAGCGAGCTCATTAGCTCACTAACTAGCTTTGGCGAACTAGCAGCTGGATAGCCGACTTGCAGCAGGGAACCTCCCAGCAGCAGTGTGATGGCTAGCGAGCATTAGCCACCCCAATCTCACTGTGACATCACTTTGGTAACATCTTAATATATATATTTTTTTTCTAGACTACCACCTTTAAAAAGAAGCGCACTATTAAGCCTCTTCGGTCTTTCTACGCTTAACGGGGATCGTGCATAGTCTCGTTTTTCCCTAACAGGGAAGCTAACGTCACTTGTAGCTTTCTGTCTCTTGTTTACATGAACACCGGTCACCTGAGGTGCTCTGTGGGCATGTGATGGTTGTAACAACACAGGATGAACTACAGAGCAACCGGGTTGTAAATACGGACATGGAACTTGGAGGTAGCTAACGTCGGCATCTCAGAGCCATTTCTCTGAGAAGATGACCTGGACTCTAAAGGACAGCTGTGCCAGCTCCACTGTTTGACTTTGTGTGGGCGCTGGACGGAGAGCAGGAGCTTTGTTTGCCCCTATTGAAAGTTTATCGTGATGCAAGGCTACATGAGGAGAACTGGAAACACACAGTGCTGGGAATCAGGCTCTGCTTATACCACAGGGACGATGTGGAAAATTCTCCTGGTCGTCAGTCTTTTCTGCTGGGGAAAATGTCAAGAGAGCCAGAACATGACACCAGAGGAAAAGGGTGTAATCAGGTGATGAATGTTCACATAGACATAAAAACAATGAGTCCGCTTTTTTGTTAAATTATTCAAAGCACACTGTTTGCATTTTTACCCTTTTTGTTTTTATTCTGTGCAGGGACCAGATTGTTGAAATGTTTGATCACGCTTATGGAAGTTACATGGTAAGGTGTTCATTACAGCATAATAATTGTATTTACCAGTAGGTTTATGTTTGTTTTTTTGCAACAGTCCAGAGAAAAGATGAGTCAGTTGCTTCCAGTTGGAAATGTACATAAAAGTAAGCAGTAATGCTGCTAGTAATGCTGGAGAGGGTCAGACTCACCTATGACCGTATAGGATGACCAGAGTTGGACAAAGAGGCACGCATGATGGTTGGTATGGTTAATATAGGTTAAGTAGAGTAGCTAATGTTTAACTGATTATTGCATGCAAAAGGGAGATAAAGAGGCAAGATTAGATGGGGTTTAAACAAGTACATTCCTTAGTTAGACTGGCAAGCATTTCTTCAGCTGACTCCTCTAATAGTTTAAATATTTAGATGGAAAACTCGAGGGGCATTTTTGAGTGAGAACTAAAACTTAATGAACCTCAATGAAACATTTCATGTAAAATGATAATGAAAGCATGGAGGCAAATGTTTGTTTCTGCTGTAGAAATATGCCTATCCGGCCGATGAGCTGATGCCTCTAAGCTGCAGAGGCAGAGTGCGTGGCCAGGAGCCCAACAGAGGGGACATAGATGACTCCTTGGGGAAGTAAGTAAATCATTAATTGACACTTGGAGCATGAAAATCATATGCATTAAAATTCCTTCAAGCAGCTGCCAGACCAAAGCAATGCAGCAAAAGTTTGAGTGTGAACAGTTTAAGATTAGCAGATAAAAGATGACCTGATTTCCAAGTAGCATAAAGTAACAGATGACAGTTTTTTTTTAATATTTTGAGCAAGATTACTTCATCATCTCTTATCTGTTGAAGTTTTGAAAGGACAAAAAGATAACAGAGAGTAGGAAAAGTTTGTCTACCCTGCAAGATAAGAACCCCGATAAGTCTTCCTGAAGGTCTTTTGCAGTCATAGAGCGATTTTGATTTGGCTTTCCAGGAATCCTGTGACTAATTTTGCTGTAAATCTTTCGCTTTTCCAGACCAAAACACGACCTTGACCATTCCTCTGTTTTCCTTGAGAAAACACCTTCATGGAAACTCTTTTGCCCCCACTTTACTTTACAAATAAAATGAAAGTATTTATACAATGTGTATCACCGATACTTTTCAGAAAATGACTCTGTTCAGGATGTAGCTTTACCAAGCTACAAGATATCTAGAAGTTACCTCACAGCTCACATCTCTTATGTAAACTTTCTTTCACTCCTAAATTGTACAAAAAAATAAATAAATAAAATACACTCACTGGGCTTAAAATTCTATGAAAAGTAGGTTTAATTTTCAATTTTAAGCCATTTCGAGATCATTTCATCTACTTGCTTGCCAAAGTATTCACGGCAGCAGAACTTTTGACCAGGATGCAAAATGTTTTGCAGGCCAAAGTCTAATGTGCAGAACAACTGCTTGGAGTACTATGGCTCTGTGGATTGCTCCTTGATGGGTCATTAGCATGGTTGTTTTTTAAACTCCCGACTTAATGACTGACTGACTGACTGACTATTATCTGACCGTAGTCACTGTGTGCATGCTTTGTGGGAAACATTTTGCATGTAGAAATAGGACAGGAACTATAGTCTTGCCCTACAAAGATGCCCTAGTTTACAGAGATGCTGAATGAGACGTCAGTTTAAGCAATAAAATCAACAAGAAGGCATTAAATCGGCGTCTTGGAGTGCCACACACAGATCTATGTACAACACATGTTTTATAATGTAACATTTAGCTTCGGGCTCAGCATGAGTCATTACAAATTTAACTGAATCAGTGAAAAGTAGGACACCAGCTCTGCTGCGCTGTGCTAGCTGTCGTCGTGTCGTAACAGTGGTTTCGCCATCTTTTTAGGTTTTCTCTCACTCTGATTGACACCCTCGACACGCTGGTGGTGAGTATTTGATTTTCCTCTCACAAAAAAACATAAAAATTGCTTTGCTTGTGTTTTTGAGCCATTTCTTTTTCTGCTCGCAGGTGTTAAACAAGCTTGATGAGTTTGAGGATGCAGTGAAGAAGGCTGTGAGTGATGTACGCCTGGACAATGATGTGGTGGTGTCAGTGTTTGAGACCAATATCAGAGTTTTAGGGTATGAATCTTATGTATACATTATCTAATGTACAGCCTTTGCTATTTTCGGGAGATTTGTATTAACAGCTTTATTTGAAGTGTTTTTCTTCTTGGCTCATTATTCCAAATGTATTATTATTTGACATTAGTACATCATTTTATTGTCACTGCAAAGAAATGTTCTGAGTATTTCTTCTTCCCAGTGGGCTTTTAGGGGGCCATGTGATGGCTGACCTCCTACGGCAACGTGGGGAGAGGATGCAATGGTATCGTGACGAGCTCCTGCATATGGCCAAAGAGCTGGGCCATCGGTTACTGCCTGCCTTTAACACCACAAGTGGCCTTCCATATCCTAAGGTAGTGCTTATTTTATTGTTAAATATCACAAGCCTTATTGCAGATTCATTATATGCTATCTGCTTTCCTCAAAATTAGGCACTAATGAACGACGAACATGTTTTTATTTCGCAAATCAATTGATATCAATCTCGCTTCAATTGGCTCACCAGGTAAATCTGCGGTATGGTGTCTTAAACCCACTTTCCCGGACAGGCACCGAGTCCGACACCTGCACAGCATGTGCAGGAACGATGATCCTAGAATTCGCTGCCCTCAGCAGACTGTCAGGAAACTCTGTGTTTGAGGTATTACCTTATTCTTCCTTTTTGTTTTTACCTTTTTCATGTTAGAAATGATAGCTGAAAGTAGTTTTCACTTCAAAGATTTTAAGCATGTAATACTTTGGATTTACAGGAACATGCAAGGAAAGCTCTGGATGTCCTCTGGGAGAGGCGACAGAGGGGAAGTGACTTGGTGGGGACTGTCATCAATATCCACAATGGAGAATGGGTCCGGAGGGGTGAGGCAGTTTAAACACAAAGACACACAAACATCGATAACAATGAAATCAAACAGCGGTAATCGAGCCTTACTGAGTCTCGTCCCTTCTGTGTTTGCAGACAGTGGAGTTGGCGCTGGCATCGATTCGTATTACGAATACCTGATGAAGGCCTACATTCTTCTCGGAGATAATGTGTTTCTGGACAGGTTCAACGTTGTAAGTATTCCTTGCTGTAACATCATTGTCTCACATAGTCTGTCATATTGTAGTGTTTGAGCTGAAAACACCACAGTAACTGTTTTTTTTCCTCTATAACAGCACTACAGTGCCATTATGAAGTACATCAGTCAGCCTCCCCTGCTGCTCAATGTTCACATGCACAACCCCACAGTGAGTGTGCGAAGCTGGATGGACTCTCTCTTGGCATTCTTCCCTGGCCTGCAGGTCTTAAGACGTACTCAGTTAATCATATTGACTCTTTTAATAGTGAAAGAGCTGTTGCAAGTTTCTAAAGTCTTGCTTTTGCTTATATAGGTGTTGCGAGGGGATCTGAAGCCAGCCATTGAAACTCATGAAATGCTTTACCAAGTAACCAAACAGCACAAGTTTCTTCCAGAGGTAATGACTCAATGTTTATATTACTCTACGCCCCAGAACATTTCAGGAGTCAAGAAAAGTTGTACTAACATCTTTTGTTTTTTTGTTCGTCTCATTGAAGGCTTTCACTACAGAGTTCAGAGTTCATTGGGGTCAACACCTACTGAGACCAGAGTTTGCAGAAAGCACCTACTACCTCTATAAGGTAACCCTGTCACTAACAATATCGCTCATTAAATATATTGCATTTTCTTTGGTTGTAAAGGTTCAAATTTGTTAAAAGTTGGCTAATTTATGCAAGTATTTTATTCCCTGTAAGACTATAAAGGAGCTTATCTTGTAGGCCATATAGGTAAGATTATATTTTGATGTCTGCAGGCCACTGGCGACCCCTACTACCTCAGAGTGGGACAATCCATAGTGGAAAAGCTCAATGCCTATGCCAGAGTGCCTTGCGGGTTTGCTGCTGTGCAAGATGTCCGCACAGGGACACATGAAGACAGGTACTATGTGAGGCAAACTCTGTTCCAAACATTTAAAAACTGAAAAGTGTAACGTAAGGGTAACCTTAAGCATCAGAAACAGATGTGAGGATTTTTTTCTTCTCTTTATATGTGGGCTTTTCTGTGTTTAGGATGGACTCCTTCTTTCTGGCGGAGATGTTTAAGTACCTGTACCTAATGTTTTCTGAGAAGAGCCAGCTGCCAATTGATATGGACGGCTACATTTTCACTACAGAGGCTCACCTCCTGCCTATGTCTCTCTCCACCACTCAGCCACCTTGTTCAGGCAACGATACGGTAAGAGCGCTCACTTTGTCACAAACACCAATGCAAAGATTGTATTCCTGTCTTTTCTACACAAGCTTGTGTATACCAACCACTTTGTTAGGTCCACCTGTCGAATTGCTTGCTAACATGTATATCTAATCAGGCAATCACATGTCAACAACTCAATTCATTAAAGCTGTGTCCACAAACGGAAGTGCCCTTTGGAAATGCTTTTGAAGCTGACGGCTGGTTGCTTATGGATATTCCAGGCTCCAGTTGCCTACGTGACCCTCTCAATATCTTCACTGGGTCACATGTCAACCAGCGGTAGTCTTCACTCTCATTAGTAGTTGCTTTAGTCGCTTGCCTGGATGTTGAAAGAAGTTTATCTCAGGTCCCGCCCACCTTTCAGTGCCGTCGATTATGTCATCCTGTATTTGCTTGAAGTTGCCAATAATTATTCACTTTCTGTGATCTATAGTTGCCACGTTGCTGAGAATCACTTCCAGGGTTGTATGCAGATTTAGTCACGTAGACCTATTCTCAACTGTCTTCTGAAACTCAAACGGAGCATCGGAAATGGGAGGAAAGGTGATTTATATGTGACTTTAAATGTGATTTGGTTGCTGGTGCCACAAGTGCTGCTCTGAGTATTACTGGGACTTTCTTTACAACCATCTCAAGGGTTTCCAAAGAATGGCCTGAGAATATGATTCTTATATAGTATTTTTGTACTCATGCACTCAAAGGGCATTAATGAGCATGTTCCATTCACACAAGCACTTTTTTCTAACACTATCACAATCTATCGGGGACCTTCTCCATCGCCTTATGATCCCATTGCACCCACCTTCTGATGGCTCCTTCCAGCATTGTAACACACCATGTCACAAAGCTCAGATAAACTGAAACTGTTTTCTTGAACACGAGAATGAGTTCACTCTTCTCAGAACGCCTCCACAGTCACCAGATCTCAATCAAGGTTACCTCTGGGATGTGTTGGAACCGGAGATTTGCATCATCGATGTGCAGCCAACGGATCTGTTGTAATGGTGTGATTCCTTTGAGGAAGGTTTCCAGCGCCTTGTTGAATCAGTCCCATGAAGAATTGAGGCAAAAAGGAGGTCAAAACCAAGACTACTCGCTTTGTTTGCATCTCTCTCATTAGCATTGTCAGATTTTTACTAGATCTGATAATACTGACATGTTGATATCAGAAATTTGAAGAAAACAAAGATGACAGCATTTATGCCAGCAGTCTAATTTATCTCTAATTTTGTTTTGTTTTTTAGTACAAGGGTATTTACCTTTGTAATAGAGAAGGAAGTTATTCTGAATTTAGTGAATATTGTAAGTCTGACTCATATGACAGTGCTGTATATTAAGAACTTTACAGCAAAACTCACTTGCATAGTTTTATATTATGCACATATTTATTAAAAGGTGTTTCTTGTTCTCCAGGAGACTGTTCGTATTTCTCAAGAAGAAGATCTGTTTACACACTCCTGTCCCAGCACTGAGACGTTATTCCCAAACAACCCGTCATTTGCCAAAAGCATCAGGGACGGCTACAAGTACCTCACTGGGGTGGGACGAGCCTTCCACCCTTTACCCATCAGGTGTGTCCAGCTGCAAGAGACTTTTGATTCCAGACTAAATTCTCTGGTGGATTTGTGAAGATATTAACCTGACTGCTTTCATACTTTGCAGGGAAATTGAACTACCACTCCATGATAATGGCATGGAGCCAGTGGAGTTCTTTAAAAGCATGGGCATTTCTCTCACTCCACTTAACGAAGCCAATATGGGAGAGACTGGGGCCAAGGTACACACTGATTACCTTACTTTGCACTCTAAATATGAACTAAAATGATGAGTTCAGGGTCAAAAATGGGTCAGAAAATATTCAATTACATGTCATTTTTAAATTCCACAGCAATTTTTTATATAATACTACTTTTTTTTTTAATATTTAATGCCATCGGTAAATATAATTACACTAAAAAAAATTTTTTTGTAAATGAATTAGTGCCCCGGCTGCAGTATTTTCTTAGTCCACCAGGGGGCACTGGCCACACTTTGTGAATCAGCGTGTTCTTCCATAATAGTTGTGTAGTTTGTTGTGCTTGTCTTATAACAGTCCAACCTGTTAAATGCAAGATCTGCCTCAGATGTAGTTTAAATGTGACGTATGGCATTAGGAGAAAATTATATATTTTATTGGTTCCGACTCATTGATTCCCAAACTGTGTGCCAGTTGCGTAGGTACTGCAGGTGGGCCACAGTAATGGCAGAAATTCCTTTTGAAATTACTCACAAGTATGTTATGTTAAATTAAGCTAATTAAAAATGGTAATAGGAGATGGTTAGGTTGTTTTATTGCTCATTACTCCGACTTAAATTTACTGCTCTTGTGTTGACATTTGTGTACCAGTGGCAGTTTAGTCACACACGTTAACACTTTGCATATGACTGAGTAGCATTAGCAATTTATAACAATCTGTGTTATTTGTGTGTGTGTGTGCGTGCGTGCGTGTGTGTGTATTATTATTATTTTTTATTAAATCTTTTAGGAAAATCCATCAGTTTCTCTTGTTTAGAGAAACTGATGGAAACTCCAATCAAGCTTCTCTTGATTAGAGTGAAGATTGAAGATTGGGTGGTGCCCCATGGGTATTTCTGGTTTTTAAGTGTGCTCCAGGACTCATGAATTTGGGAATGGCTGACCTAAACATCTCTTGTTTTCAATTATGTTTCTAAAAATTGATGTCTGTAGGAGCATAAAGGAGTTTATCGGGTAAAACTTGTAGCAGAATTGAGCCAGGCACCAGAGGAAGAGGTTGTGGTGCCTCATGTCGTTCAGCTCATATCCCCCCCATTTCTGGGAAGGACGGTCCTCACTGCAGGACCTGCCAAATTTGGGATGGACCTCACCAAGCAGGAGCATGGGGTAAGGTAACACTACATGGTATCGGTGTCTAAGCTAGCGTAGCTTTCTTAAAACAGGAACAAAAACAGAAACATGGGTTTCATTACTACAATGTGAGCAACACTTGTTCAACAGTATGTTTAAATAGATTACAATCTGATATATAATTGATATAATATGAACTACTAAATAATTTATGTTTGCACTTTTGTTCTCTTGGTCTTGTTTAGTTCTTCTCTCTCACGTGCTAACACAAAATCACATTAAAACAAACTGTTGTGCTGCAGGTGAAGGGAAGCATAGTGAAAGCTTCCCCCTACACTGCATGCGGACCAGTAGACAATGCAGCGGGCCTAAAAGGCCATATCGCTCTGGCACTGAGAGGTGACTGCATGTTTGCTGCAAAGGCTCGTTGGCTACAGAAGGCAGGAGCCATAGGAGTCATATTCATAGGTGAGAGTCATTACCAGTTGATCTGAAATCATTTTCCCTTATAGTATTTCTCAAAATTTAGAATAAGTGGACTTCAAAGATGTTTATGAACTCAGCATACGTCCTTGTTCCTCAGACCACCGTGAAGGAAGCAACAGCGAGGAAACCCCTCTCTTCCAGATGGTTGGAGATGGTGACTCCACTGAAGACATCACCCTGCCGTTAGTCTTTCTGTTCAGCCGCGAGGGTGCCGTGCTCACAGCTGCCCTGGAGAAACATCACAACGTGGATGTGCTGCTGTTGCCCAAAGAGAGGCAGCTCGGACGTGGTGAGCATCAGGAGGAAAATTAGAGTACATATGTTTATGGTGTTGTCAACAAATCCCATGAAGAGTTCCAAAATGATATTATAGTTTTTGACATTATAGGTCTTTCTTTTAATGCTTTCCAACTTTTTGAGTCTCTTGATCGGCACTAACCATGTTCAAAGGTGTCGGTAACTATTTTCAGAATTCATATGGTATTTGTGACTTGTCCCTAGTTTCCAGTGGGGGAGCCCCGTGGGATAGATTTTGGCACAGATTTGACACCCACTGCCCTCCCATCTATCTAACACCAGGTATACACTAGCTTGTGACCCCCTGATAAGGTCTTCAGAATCAAAGAAAAAGATTATTTATATATTTAATGTTTATTGGAAACAAAAAGGACGTAGACTCATCAGATTCATACTTAATCATGTGTTTTCTTAAAGTCACTATAAAGGTTAGGAAGAAAAATACACAGGGGTGTTTTCATTGTTCATGCAGTGAAGAGGATTAAAGACGGGTGTATGAACTCTTTGTGATGTGACTCACCGACGTGTTAAGTTTTTGGCCAACAATAGATGTGAATGAGATTTGGAGAAAAGGTGTCTGCTTCACAGAAAACACTTTCTAGTCACTTTTCATTTTATTGATTTTAGATATTTAATGTTTTTTTTCTTGAAAGATGAAAAATATAGAATATCACCAGATTTACACTTGATCAAATATTGTCTGAAAGACAGTGTAAAGGTTAGGAAGGCCTTTGTGCTTCTGTCCTTTCTTAGAAGTTTTACCACACAGGATATGTTGTGCGTCATGGTTCCTCTGACATAATACATAAAATTCTGTTCTGAATGTATTAATTTACAGAAATCAGACATAGCTGTTGGCTGTTCACTAATTCAGTTGTTTTTAATTCGGTGTAATAAAAAAGGGAGTTGACGTTGAGGACAAAATGAAATCATATGGAAAATCTTAGTTTCTGCTGCAGATGTGAGCGCTTCTTCTGTTTACGTGTGTCGCTGTGTGTCCTTGTACTATAGATAAAATGGAGAAACACGTCAGCATGAACCTAAAACTCCGCCTGGCAGAGGAGGGGGAGATGGAGGGGGGAGCAGCTAGCGGGCCCACTCTGGAGTTTGTGTTGGAGAATGACGAGGTGCTACTTAAGGACGAGGAAGAAGAAGAGCTGCAGCAGTCATGCACAAGGGAAAGCGACAGGACTCAACCCTCTCAAATCCCAGACTCTTAATGTCGGACCAAACACAAATCCATGAGCTGTGCTGATCCTGAACTTTGCTGCCACTAGTATCTTGTCAGGTACTGGATGGAGTGTGCCTCAGAGCCCCTCACTGCCCTACAGCACAGGGAGCCCTCACTGACACAGCTGGCATGTTTACGCCTGTCTTGAAGGGTCTATATTTACCTTTGAGTCAGAGATTTGTAGATTCTGTTCTGTGTGGTTCAGAAAATGCTGGTTGAGGTGTGACTAAACTTAGTAATATAAAACCAAAAAGGATAGGCTGTTAATGTGTAAACTTAAACCTAACCTGTAGTTTTTGCTCCTGTGGGCCCGTGTAACGTACATCCAGAGGAAAACGTAGGTAAGGGTCCAAAAATGTCCTCAGCTATGGTTGTTATGCAATGCAGTGCATTTTTAGTGTAGATTGCACCTTTTCACTTTAACAAGTACTTTTTAAGCATTCATTTATAGAGTAGAGTATTACGTGGCCAGTAGGTGGTGTTAGCTACCAGAGCGTCTCAGTAATGTAATGCTAGTTGTTCAAGAACAGGAAGCTGGGCTAACTTAAAAACTTCAACTTCAGGGACTTTTACGAGTGAATACAGTTTGCGTTGATGAAATGTGCGTGCGTGCGTGTGCTCTGGTTTTTTTGCTATGATATGAGCAGTGTCTGTGACTATGCATGTGCGTGTGTATGGGTAATGGTTAAAACCCCCCCGAAGGCATCTCGGTTAAAACACCACAAAACTAAAACATATCTGTCTTTGCGAAGTCAGAAAACTGGTATGAGTTACAATCATGAATCTTTCAGGTGCAGTGTCAAGGATTGTTCGGGCTGCTTTGCACTTTGAGACTTGTGGAAAGTGATAAAAAGAATCATCCCATTATTACATTTGTTTCTGTCAAACGTAATAACTCATAACTCATCTTAAAGGTCAGGAGCTGACCTCACAGCCCATTGTTCATTCAGTGGGCTTCTTTCAGTTATTGTGCAATGTACTGTTTATAAGGTTGTGGAAACCTGCAGTCAGCTGAGACTGAAGAAGTCACTTGGATGAGGGACGAAACGTTTCTCCTACTAAAAACTCTACGTCCAGATGAACAGAGTCAACCTTTTGGGGTTCTGCAAGGCTACTTTCAAAACACTGCAAATTGTCATGTTTATAAATAAGTAGATTGAGTGAAATTTTGGTGAGTTTTTTTGTTTTTGTTGGATCATCTAACATTTACCAGAGCGGAAAGGTCGACTGAATCCTACACATTTATCCCAGCGTATGACTGAAATCTACAGTGGATGCATTTTGCATAATTTACAAGCTGCTGTTCTGACTCTCCTACACTCCTTGCAGACTCACCTGTTTTACAGCATTAGTATTATGTGTCATAACTTTGGATTAAAACTCACAACACTGCATAACTATTTAATTAGTTAATTCATCGTCACTAATAGTATTATTTAACTTTTGTGTAACATGGAAATGTAAGCTGTCATTTGTTCCTTACCTAGCTGTACTGTGCACCCTTTTATGATGCTGCTGAGCTAATTTGAAGTCAGATATTTGTTTGGTCTTTTATTAGGCTGTGCCAACCTGTTTACCTCAGGACTGTGTATGTAAATGTTCATGCAGATAAAAGGACCATGCACAAAAAAAAGTCATCATTCTTCTTTTAAATGATTTTAATGCTTCTTCTGCCGCTCTTCTGGGTTTTTGTTGCTCTGTGTCCTGTGCCAAAAGAGAGATTCTATGAAAAACTGAGACACATTTGTCAATAAATGAAAAATCATAATCCCCTACCTAACCAACCTTTTGCGATTAATCATCCAGAGTAAGCTTTCTGATACTTTTATTTCCCACTTCATAATGATGTATTTATTTGGTTCAAGGCTTTTCTCTTTTAAAGTAGTTTAAAGCAATGAAGTATGTGCAGTTTGGTACACAGGTTGGAAACGCAATTTGATCATAAAACATTTCATATTAAGGACTTTTGATGTATTTTTCAAATTTTTTAGAACACAAATATTATGCAATAACAAAATAGCTTATATACAGTATTTTGTATACACTTTGAGCTCAACACAAAAGACACTTTGGTTAACATCAGTTGTCTCCAAAGCCATTATGCATCACATCAATGCCACGGCACTGCAGGGTGGTGTGAGCTTTTCTGACTATCTGTCTGGGAAAAATGAGACAGACCTTGACACATTTTTTTTTTTTGTTCTAGATGACTACGTGGCAAGAATGATGATGTCTGCAATGACATCAATGATAATAGCGCTGCTGATGCTAACTCAACCACAAAAAGCCCCACCATGTACGACTCTGGACAGTTTTTAGAGTAAAAAGGTTGTAATCGTTGAGTAATACTCCTAGAGCAATCTAATTTACTGCATGATAAATGAGTGGTTGGGATTTGTGTTTGTGTGTGTGTCACAAAATACAGTATACTACAAATCCATCCAACAGCTTTTTTAAATGCGTGTATAGTCATTGTAAAAAGAAAGTACCAGGCTTTTACTTATTAGAACAGGAATCCGGTCGTTATCAGGCCTTAAAACTATATAAATACAACCTCATATGAAGTAGAAAACATGACATAGTACACCATCCATCCATCTTTCCACTTTGCTTATCCCATTAAGGGTTGAAGGGGGGGTAACATCCTGGGGAGCACACCAGTCTGTCACAGGGCTAACATAGAGATAACCATTTACACTCACATTCACACCTATGGGCAATTTAGCTTCCCCAATTAACCCAACTCCCCTAACTGCATGTTCTTGTACTATGGGAGGAAACCAGAGTACCTGGAGAGAGCCCACACAGACACAGGGAACATGCTGCCCTGATATATGACACCTTGCCATTATTTATTTTACAACAGTTAAGCCATAATGCAGAAGCAGTGTGGAAAAACTAAGTCACCCCAAACTGCTTTTATAGGAATTATGAGGGTGAGGAGCAGCCATGTGAAATGTCTCACCATAATGCATATCAGCACAAACACCTCACACCAACTGCGAAACACGCTGGCAGAGGGGTAATGATTTGGGCTTGTTTTACAGCCATGGGACCCAGACACCTCGACTTCACTACTTGATCCTTAACCTTCTTTGTTTACCTAAGTATTCTACAGTCAAGCAGCTGAGGTTTGGTATTGATCATGCAGCAGGACAATGTTCTTAAGCAAATCTACAACAGAATGGCTGAAAAAGAAAAGAATCAAGGTGTTGCTGTGTCAAAGCCCAGACCTCAGCCTGACTGAAAGGCTGTGGCAGGAAGAGAGCTGTGCATAAACGAAACCTCGGTGAACTGAAGCAAATTTTGTATGAAAGAGTGGGTGAAAACTTTTCCACTTAAAAAAACATTACTTCATATGCCATGCGTACTAGGTGTGTAATGCCATGTTCACCTGTTCATTTCAGGTTGCACTTACCTAACTTTAAGAGTTGCTAAGGACTAGATAATTTTTTTATTATGTCCTGATATGTAAAACATTTGAACTGACAGAGGCCGAAGGCGATACTCTCTCTTTCTTTTTTAAAGGATGACTGTGGGCTACTAGTAGTCCAGTTTGAAGACTGACTTACTTTGAACCGAAAAGTTAAAGAGTCTTGTTGACCTAAATTCCGCTCTTTGTTTGGCAATGGTCTTTCAGCACTAAGTAGGCAAACAGGCTCCAGCTGCTATTCGCCATTTGGTCTGTGTTTGGGAAATAACAATAATGGCTTTGGCTGACAAGAGGGACAACAATGGAAAAAAAGATACAAATACAACCGGAGATCATTTTACCCCACCTGCTGCTACCTGTTGCTCCCTGTTGCTCCTCAGCTGTCTCCCTATCTGCATTTGGATCATATCTGTACTGCTAGGAAAAAGAAAAACGTGATAAATAATGTTTAAAAAGAAAAAGAAAAAAAAGAATAGCAATGCGTAGAATATGACTGTGAATAGTTAAAATAAGAGTAGCAGTTTTGCATGAACACACGGCTCTATCCAACCGCATGAAAACCATCAAACCAAGAAGATCACATTATTAAACTGTTCCCTACACGACATCACGCCTCACGTATGCGTTTACGTGGAATCCTGATTCTAATCGCTCGGTAAACTGTTGCATTCATGCGCAAGTGGGAATCTGATTAGACACGATCTCGCTCTGGTGGTAGAAATATCTCTGTATAACTTCTGATGATTCAGTTCACGCACTTTTTGTTTTTATTGTCCTGAAACTAGAAAAAAATGTGCACCAGTGAAGGCAGCTTTTCCTTTTTGAAGAAATTTGTGAAATGAGCTACAGTTAGTTCCCAATATTTTTGTAAAGTCATAAAAAAATGTCATATTGTTTCGTCTTTATGACAATACAAAAAGCGAAATATTGCCAGACTTATACTGTTGACCTGTCAGCTTAACTAATGAAAACTTTGCCGACATCTGTCCATATAAAAGCTTTTAAGATAGAATGTCCATTTACCTTTTATAAGGTGGGCCTTATTTTGGAAAACTAAATTAATTTCAAATAAATTTCAATAACAAAACATTAAAATATGTTTTAAGTGAATTAGCAGCCTCTCGCATAATTATAGCTGTGATAAAACAAAACAAAACATTACGCTCAAACTGTAAACGTGTCAAGGGGAGTCCATGTTTTTACCTGTAAGTTTCCGAGGAGGCCCTGAAGGCAGCACGTCAAACACATACCCTCCCCTGCCTGAAGCTCCGCTATCTTTAGCACTGCAAGGATTACGGGACGCAGTGTGTGTGTGGTGAGACTGCACTCCGGTGCGACCTGCTCGGCTTATCTCTGTGCGCTCATTGCGCTGAAGCTCTCCTGCATCACAGAACAAAAACCTTAAAAATAACAAAAACAAAGAAGAAGTGATGGGGGAATGACAACAAACCCCGTCTCCGTCTGCGGTTCAACGTCCCCGACAAGACCCAAGGATGCTGCTGTTCTCCAGCCCGCGGTGCGGGCGCAGGCGCCGGGCCTCGCTGCTGCTGCCGCTGCTCTCCGCGATCCTGCTCTGTGTCATCCCCGTCAGCGCTAGCCTGCCAGGTAAATCCCCAACAGGACACCTTAACATCCGTGGCCTGAGCTTGTTTTCAACTGTAGCGCGACTGTCTGTCGCTCCAATTAACGCTACTGGGACATATGTCACCAAAGAGCTTTTGTTATTAACCCGGGGAAGAGATTTTCAACTACACACGTGTGATTTGTTCACACTTTAATTGTTGGTTATGGTGTTCGTTTTGTGGTGTTTGTGTGTGTCTTTCTGCTGGAGGCAGGTTAAACAAGTGCGTGTGAATCTGAATGAGTGACAAGAGCACAATGGAAAGATAAAAGCGAAAAAAATTCAAATTTCCTTCCTTGTCAGGTTACCTCGGCTGTTTCGTTCTGTGCTGACAATTTATTAATGCCACAACAACACTATAAAAAATTAGGACAAATGAAGAGAAGTATAAACCAAGTGGGTGATTGTTAAGTAAGTGGGAACTATCAGGCTGCAGGGTTTCTTGATTATTTCAGCTGATATGTGTGAGTGTGTGTTTCTGTGTTACCACACAGAGATGGTTGCTGTTAATATGTGCCGGGGAGATAATCTGCTTCTCTGCCATTAATGCAGAAAACCCGTGGGAGAACCAACAGCTGGACTGCTATCTTTTATTAGAGACACACACAGAGAGACACACGCACACGAATACGCACTATACTCAACATGTACTGACCTCTATTGACCCAGACTAATATGAATTTGTAGACGTTAACGTACATTTTTAGATTCCTGACTGATCTACGACAGCTTGGAGAAGTGAAAGCTTTAAATTAAGTGAAATACATATTCTTGAATTTCAGTCACAGCAGATAGGGATGCCACGATACATCACTACTGACAATAATAGTGATATTCGTTGACTCTATGGAATTACTGTGAGTAATCCAGTGCCAATAGCTATTTGATTGACACCGCAAGAAAGATGGGATTGCAACTTAATAATAGCTGCCATAAAAAAGGACCAGTAACAGCAGCCAGGTAGTTTCTGCCATGGTGTGGCTACTTATGACTAATTTCTAGTAAAAACTAATATTGTTACAAATCAAGGCAGGATTTTGGGTATAAGAAAGTACAGCTGAGTACAATAGTAAGTTTTAGAAGACCGTGTTGATTCATCTATTTGATGAATTTGTGGCAACCAGTGGTTCATTCGTGTTGCCCTGTGTCCTGTGATGTTATAAGTTAACTTTGTTTTAATGCCACTGAATTAATTGAATACACACTGCAATATACTGATTCATAACCCTGCTGTATCATTATACGTATAAAGAGATAACATGCCCCGTAGTCCTGTGAATGTATCCAAGTCTTTATATTCCTGAAATAGATGTAAATCGTGTAAATAAGGAGCAGAGACTTCACTGACATCCCCTGGGCTCCAAATGATGTAAATTTGCTCTGTCTTGTGCTTTCTTGGTAGCCAAAGTCATTAAAAAAAACTGCTGCTTGAATGTAAAAAATTTAAAGATGTGGTCGCTGAAAATGTTGCTTATCTAGTATGGAATATTTTTGAATTTCTCAGATTTCTTCTAAAGTATAAGATTCTGTTTGATTGCGCTTTCAGTGATAGTTTATATGCTTACTTGCTTCCCCTGAAAGACATGTGTTTGACATCAGAAAGCTAAAACTGTGAAGTAAAATGATCTTTCTCTTGAATGAAGAGAAGACTTGAGGAAGGTAAACTAAGCTGTCACTGTTGTTGCGGAGAAATGCCCATAAAAAAAAACTGTAAACGTTGAGACTGGGAATGGGCCAATGTAATCAGGTGGTTTATTCAGGAGGCACTGACACATCATCATCGTGCTTAAGTAAGCCATAGAGCTTTCACTGAACACTGGGGGATTTTTTTTGGGATGGAAGTAATCCAAAACCTCAATTTAACCAAATGATAACATAAAGTATGTCTGGCCTGGCAGCCAAGATACAGAATTAATTTAGCACCAGAGTTTGTTGTGTATTTCAGGCTCAGGGGTGTGCACTACACGGTGAGAGTCACCTTTTTCCACTCAAAAAAAAAAAAGAGAGCTTTGTTTGCTCTAATTTTAGCATTTCATATTAGAAGCATCATCTTCACTTCTCAATATTCTAATTGAGTCTGGTCATTATTGTGCTGCCACGCTTAAATGCCAAGTTTGTCATTCATTAAACCCACATAGAGTTGGAGTGATTAGTATTCAGAAAGCCTCTGCCTCCGGCTGTTTCTGCCACTAGGATTAGGATCTATATCTTCGCCGTCACACTCTCTCTCCTTTAAACACACACAGCCACCAGCTTCTGTGTTTTTCAGGCACCTTTTTTTTTTTTTTTTTACGTGCTGA